>CM061533.1:222650408-222791835 GCA_030545055.2 Neoaliturus tenellus
AATTAGATAGCAGGAGCAAACCAGCTTATTTTGTTGGATACACACTAAACGGTTATAGGATGTGGGATCCTGTAAAACGAAAAATCTTTGTTTCAAGAGATGTTGTGTTTCATACGGTACAAACTAAGAAACAACAACCTGAAATAAGGTCTCCAACTCCTGAAGATGGAAATGAAAGTAGTATTGACTATGAAGAAAATAACATAGGCGAAGAAGGGGAAAATGATAGGCCTACAGACTTAGAAGAAAATGAAAATGGTAGGCCTAATATCCTACAAAACGAAGACCAAGAAAATCAATCACAAATTGAAGAACAAAGATATAACTTAAGACCAAGACAGAGTTTAAAATGTCCCGTAAGGTATGAACAATCATTTGATGGACAAGCTATGCTGACATTCGATGAATGCATGAAGAGTGCAGATAAAGAAAATTGGCAAGTCGCAATAGATAAAGAAAAGGAATCTTTAAAACGTAATAATACTTGGGAAATAGTAGATGAAAGCCAAGCATCAGGAAAAGAAATTTTAACCAGCCGATGGGTTTTTAGGGTAAAAGATGATGGCACTTACAAAGCCAGACTAGTAGTAAGAGGGTATCAACAAGAAACAGGAAGCTTAGATTTCAAAGACACATTTAGCCCGGTTGTCGAAAGCGCTTCATTAAGAGTTTTGTTTGCAATAGCTGCTAAAGAGAATCTTGACATTCGGACATTTGATGTGAAGACTGCGTTCCTGTATGGAGAGCTAGATGATGAAATTTACATGAAAATCGCTGAAGGATTTGAAGACGAAGGAAAGATTTGTAAATTAAAAAAGGCTTTATATGGATTAAAACAAGCTCCATCAAGATGGAACAGAAAACTCACAGAATGTCTGAAACAAGAAGGATTAATTCAGCTCAAAACAGATCAATGTATATTTAGAGATGATGAAGAAAGTCTATATTTAGCTATCCATGTGGATGATGGAATAATGATGGGAAGAGATCCAAAGAAACTTGAAATGCTATTAAAGAAATTAAAAGAGAACTTTGAAATGACGACCAATGAAACCCCAAATTGCTATCTTGGTATGGAAATAACTCGTAACAGTGAAGGAATACATATTACCCAATCAAAGTATGCCAACCAAATACTTGATAATTTTAACATGGCAAACTGTAAACCAGTGAAAACACCAATCACACCAGAAGATGAGACCGCTCACACGAATGAGTCAAATAATTTTCCCTATCGAGAAGCGATTGGAAGTTTACTCTACATGACTAATAAAACCAGACCAGATATGGCGTATGCCGTTAACTATGAAAGTCGTTTCATGGAAAATCCAAGTGTGAAAGACGTTCAAAATGTGAAACGTACTTTAAGATACCTAAAAGGCACACCAAATTTGGGAATATTTTTTCCAGCATCATCTAATACAAATGAAATTGTGTTAGAAGCATTTTGTGATTCAGACTACGCTGGTGACACAAAGGATCGAAAAAGTACTTCTGGATATGTACTAATGTTTGGACGATCGCCAGTAGTATGGAATTCAAGAAAGCAACCAATAGTAGCATTATCAACAGCAGAAGCTGAATATATCTCTGCTGCAGAATGTTGCAAAGAAATCAAATATATAAAGACACTAATAACAGAATTAACAAATATGCCTATCAAAATCACACTTAATGTAGACAACCAAAGCGCAATTAAGCTTATCAAATCTGGACAGATGAACAGAAAAAGTAAACATATTGACGTAAGGTACCACTATGTGAGTGAGCAATTCCATAACGGTTTATTTCAAATAAAGTACTGTTGCACAGAAGATCAATTAGCAGACGTGTTCACTAAACCGTTGTTGAGTAGTAAGTTTGAGAAATGTAAAAACATTTTGCTTAAGGACATTTCAATCATGGAGTAAGTTAGGCCTGTATTAAAGCCAGTAGAAAATAGGCCTTAAACAATCAAGATACTAACTCTTTTTGTTCACAGTATTTTTTTTAATTTTTAACTTGTTTTGTATTTTAAGTTTTTCCAAATTTGTATATGTATTAGTAAGATATTTTGACATTAAGGGGGAGTGTTCATTGAATATGTATTTTTATTTAGTAATGTCAAAATATTTAAGTTAGGCCTATATACTCTATGCAGTTTCTATGTTACTATGTACTCAGTTGTCAGACAAAAATAAAAAAACAGTGTTGTGGAAAATGGCGTTTCTTTTACAACCTCGTGAAAATTCACTACAGTAAAATCCAAAACTAATATAATAATCCTAGCACCCGCTCCCGGCCAATGAAGGGCCGCCTCTTGCCGCACGATGCGCTGGTGAAACAAAAGTATGGATTTTCAAAACCAAAACACGAAATTAAAGGAGAATGAGCAGGCCGCCTTTAAGCGCAGCTCAAAACTGCAGAGGTCTCCGACCTCGAAGACTGGGACGCCGACGGGGGAATTAAAGCCTCCCCTCCGCCGATCCCGTTCAAGGCTGCTGGTGTCGCCGGATCGTCGGCCGTAACCGGAAAGGAGAAGGATGAGGTTAAGCTGGGTATGGGGGTGACTGAGCCGGTAACACCTCTAGCCGGGATGCAAGGAATTCCTCCCAGGAAGAGTCCTCTTCGTCCGGCATTCGAGATGCAAATGCTTCGGCAGCAGCAGGACGATGCCAACGAGGAGGAAGACTCATGTCTGAAGAAAATGAACGATCTTTTGAAGGAGATGGCCAAGGCTCTCCTTATTCAGAAGAACGTCAACAAGGCGATTAAGGACGGAATTCCAAAACTCGAGGATTTCCTTGGCGAAATCGAGGAATGCCGGAAGATCAGGCTGAAGGCAGTGAAGCAGGAGCGCGACGTTATGAACCGAGTTATGTCTGCTTCGCCTCAAGCTCATCTGGCTGAGTCCCAGACTCAAGCCAGAAAGCGAAAGAAGAGGCAGAGCGGTTCTTCGCCGGAAAGCCTGAGCTTGTTGAGGTAGACTCAGTGCCGAGACCGGTTTTTGTCACTGCGGCATCGCAGACATCTCCTGTCCAGGCTACTCAATCCGCCCCGGGCGCTGTCGCGATTCCAGCGGCTACTCCTGCAGAGGTTCCTGCTCCGGCGGCTAATCCTGTCTTGGCAGCAAACTCTGCCCCAACACCTTTGGGGGGCTGGAAGACGCGCCTGTCTAAGAAAGAAAGGAGGAGGCAGAAGCAAGTGGAGGCAGCTTCGAAAGTGCGTCGAGGGTGGAGCGGACGCAAGTCTCAAACCCGGTGGGGGAGGCCTCTGGCAAGTCTGTCAGAAAGCCTAAACAACCCAGGCCTAAGAAGCCCAGGACGGAGGCAATCTTGATCAAGCCCTTAGGGGGGCGATCTTTTGCTGATGTTCTGGGTCAGATTAGATCGCAGGCCAAACCGGAAGAGACCGACACCGTTATCAAGTCTATTCGGCGAACCCAGAACGGGGATGTCCTCCTCGAACTGGGGAAGTCGAGTGACAAGATCGGTTTTGCCGCTTCCCTCAAGACTGCACTTGGGGACAAAGGCTCCATCAAGGCCCTAGAACCGAAATGTTCGGTCGAGATTCGGGACCTTGATGCCCTCTCCACCGAAGATGAGGTGACCCGTGCGATCCAGGTGGCACTCCCGGAGATACCGGCTGATGGAGTGAGGGTATGGCTGACAAAGCCTAACCGAAGTCAACTCAGGATGGCTGTTGCTGAGATGGGCGAAAAGCACGCCAATAAGCTGCTTAGCCTTCAGCACCTCAGAGTCGGTTGGGTCAGTTGCAGGCTCAAACGGAGGGTGGTAGTTTCGAGATGCTTCCGCTGTCTCGGTTTCGGCCACTCCTCCCGAAACTGTAACGGGCCCGACAGGAGTGCCAACTGCTTCCAGTGTGGAGGCCAGGGCCACAAACGCAAGGAATGTTCCTCGAGCCCATCCTGCTTCCTCTGCAAGGATTCAGGCTCCAGTGCCCTCGGTCACTTACCCGGGTCTGGTCAGTGCGGTGCCTTCAGAGCCGCACTTGAACAGGCAAAAGGCAGCGGCCGGTAATTCGCATCCTCCAGGCCAATCTTCATAGATCCTGGGGAGCTGATAACCTTCTAGATCAGCTCGCCCGAGAACTTGGTGCTGACGCGCTCCTTATCAGCGAACAGTATCGGGACAGAGACCCAAACATTTGGATCTCCGACAGCCTCGGTACTGCTGCATTTTGGGCGCGTAATACACAGGATGTCTTGGTGCGGAGTCACGGGCGCGGCCGAGGATTCGTCTGGGTTCGGTGTAGGGACGTGACTATCTTCAGTTGCTACCTCACACCCAACGAGGCCGTCCAGGACTTTCGCGACAAGATAGATAGCCTAGAGGAGTGCGTTCTCGGCACCACCGGGCATGTCGTCGTTGGTGGCGATTTCAACGCCAGGGCCGTCAAGTGGGGAATGCCCTCTACCAGCTCCCGGGGGAAATACATCCTGGATTTCATCGCCAGGGCCGGTCTTGTCGTCCTCAACCAGGGCGACACACCTACTTTTCGGCGCCCCGGGCAGAGAGGCACGATCCCTGACGTCACCTTTGCGTCTGAGTCGCTCCTTCCGAGGATCTCTGGCTGGAGGGTTGTCGAGGACTACACGGGTAGCGACCACCAATACATCGTGTTTGACCTGCATGATCAGGCAAATCGTCGAGTTTCCGCATCTCGGGAAGGGCCACGCCGGTGGAACACCAACAAACTGGACGTGGTCAAGTTCACCGAAGTCATCTCTCGGGGAGCGCAGGGAATCCTGGTGAGGCTGGAGCCGAGGCACTAGTAACATCCACGATGGAACTTATCGTCTCGGCCTGCGACCAGTCTATGCCGCGAAGGAAACCCCGACGCGACAAACAACCCGTTTACTGGTGGACTGAAGAGATTGCGGAACTCAGAAGAACATGTTTAAGAACTAGACGAGCCGCCACTAGAGCGAGAATTCCCGCAGACAGAGTTCGTAAGTCGGAGGCCTATAAAGCTGCGAGAAAATCTCTCCGCCAGGCGATCAACAGGAGCAAGGCGAATAGCTGGAGGAGACTTCGTGACGACGTTGATTCCGACCCGTGGGGCCTGGGTTACAAACTTGTAACACAGAAACTCGGCGCCCGCTCTCCACCTTTCATCATGGAGGGCGCCACCATGGGAGGATCGTCGCTGCGTTGTTTCCTGAACATCCACAGCGACCGCCGGTTGACTTCGGACGGGTAGAGGACGTTCCACTTTTCACTTTCGAGGAGCTGGAAACCTCCGTTCTCTCCCTGAAGAGCAACAAGGCTCCTGGCCCGGATGGGATTCCCAGTGAGGCTTTAAAGAAAGTATTTTTAATCAACGCTGACTTGTTGTTGAGAATGTACAATGCCTGTTTGGTAGAAGGGGTGTTTCCGGCTCCCTGGAAAACAGCCAGGCTTGTACTGATCAGCAAGGGCAAAGGTGATCCCGAGCTGCCGTCGTCCCACAGGCCTCTCTGCATGTTGGACACGGCTGGGAAGCTGTTCGAGAAGCTGATCCGTTCCCGCCTGACTTCTGCCGTGGAAGCTGCCGGGGACTTATGCCCCGTCAGTACGCTTCAGAAAGGGACGGTCAACGATCGACGCTGTCACCGAAGTTCAGAGAGCTGTGGAGAGAGCCGAGAGCCACAACCATTTCTCCCGCCGAGTAGTGCTTCTTGTTACGCTTGATGTCAAGAATGCCTTCAACTCGGCGAGGTGGGTCGATATGTTGGATGCGCTTCGCAACACCTTTCGTATTCCTGCATATCTGTTGCGGCTCGTCGAGGATTATCTACGCTCTCGAAGCCTGATTTATGACACGAGGGACGGAACGCGGACGATGGAAGTCACTTCTGGTGCCGCACAAGGTTCAATACTCGGCCCGGATCTCTGGAACGTTGCCTATGACAGCCTCCTGAGGTCCGAGATGCCTGAGGAAACCACTTTGGTTGGGTACGCCGATGACGTCGCAGCTCTCATTGCTGCACGCAACGTTGAGCTGGCCCAACTGAAGTTGAACCGAGTTATGCGGGTGGTCAACAACTGGATGTCCGATCACGGTCTCTCACTTGCTCTCAGTAAGACGGAGATCGTGATTCTTACGAAGAAGAGGATCGACACCGTCGTCCCGTTTCGAGTGGGAAGGGAGGTGGTCACATCAACTCGTGCCGCCAAATACCTCGGGGTTATGGTGGACACCAAGTTAAGCTGGAGGGATCAGATCTTCCGTACAGCGGACAAGGCCGCTAAGGTAGTGACTTACCTTAGTAGGCTGATGGCCAATGTCGGGGGTCCCCGATCCAGCAGAAGACGTCTGTTGATGTCCGCGGTCCAGTCCGTGCTTCTTTACGGGGCAGAGGTGTGGGCAGGCGCTCTAGATAAGGAGTGCTACAGGTTGCGACTCGCCCGGGTTCAGCGTCAAGCTGCGCTCCGGGTGTGTTCCGCCTACCGGACAGTGTCCGAGCCTGCCGTCCTGGTGGTCGCCGGAGTCATCCCTGTCAAGCTCTTGGCAGGGGAGAGGAAAGCGATTTATCAGAGACAAGGCGAGATCGGCAAGGACACGGCAAGAACAGAAGAGCGCTCCCGAACCTACCAGCAGTGGCAACACAGCTGGGAGCACGACACCCGAGGACGATGGACTGCGCGACTTATCAAGCAGGTCCAACCATGGGTGGAACGGCGGCATGGGGAGGTGGACTACTACCTGACCCAATTTTTGACAGGTCACGGCTATTTTCGGTCGTACCTGAACCGTATGGGAAAGACCGGTTCACCGGACTGCATTTATTGCCCGGGTGTTCCCGACGATGCGGACGACACACTTCTTCCGCTGTCCCCGTTGGGAAGGGCCCCGCCTGGAGGCCACACAAATCTTTGGTGCATTTTCGGTGGACTCGGTCTGCCAAAGATTTTGGAGGATGAGGGCAACTGGGATTGTTTGTCACAGTTCGTCCGGGGCATCCTCCTGGAAAAGAAAAACCGATCTGGACCGTGAAGTGGCCCAGATCCCTTGATCGAGCGGCTGGATAAGGAGCGAGCCCCACGGCGTAAGCCAAATTTAGGCCTAGCCTGACGTAATGTGACAAACAATTCCAGGTTAGATTCCTAAAGAGTAGAGGAGGTTTTTTAGTGGGTAAACTCGTTTTTAGGGGAGCCCCACACTACAGGCTGGCCACCTGTGTGCGTAATGCATTTTTCCGCCTCTCCCTCAAAAAAAAAAAAAAAAAAAAAAAAAAAAAAAAAAAAAAAAAAAAAAAAAAAAAAAACCACCGGATGTTCCCATATCTCGTCGCCCATTACCACTACAAGCCCCAACACATAACTGCTGTACCATCTACATGCAGCCTACCCGACCGGTTTCTTCGTCCTAAAATATAAAATACTAGTAGCGATCGCTACCGAATGATATTTTATCCGTGTCAATTTAAAAAATTACCATGCATAGTCGATCGAGGCGGGGGAGAGGGGAGAGGGGAGGTGCGCCGGGAGTTATGCGTATTATTAAAAACAAACCGAGTTTATGGCTTCATTTGTGGGCTTGTTTACGAGCGGCGAGGACGCGGCCGCGGACGGGTCAATCAGAGGTGATATATGCCGCAGAGATGACGCCCCCAGCCACCAGGCAGCAGCACCGGGCGGCATCACTAGCGCCACTGATGCGGGCGGAAACCAGGGGAACCAGTGGTAATCTGTGTGTCTGTTTTGTGGAGTCTCTGAAAAGTACGGATAACACGGAATATCTTGGTGTGATGACCGTTTACAGCTCAAACAATTGGAGTAGAGCGACGACGTTGCAGACTATTTTTAGTACCATGTTTGCCGATACTTCAGCAAAACCAAACATCATTTATATCATATAAAACCACTTCTGGTTAGCAATATTGTTTATTTTTATGACATGTATATTTTCATTAGAATAACAAAATAAAAGTCAGTATGCCTACCTTTGTTCAATCACCTTATGTTTAAGACACATTACTATAAAAGTTTATTCATTTCAGAACGCTGGGGTGTTTCCAAGTCTGCGTGTTTATGCCGTGAGTTCTCAAGTTCGATTAGGCATACTCAACTTCTTCCGCTTACAGTAGGCCTACTTAGAGATTACGTTTGCAGCAGCAGTCTCTGAACTTTTAATTTATAAAAGAATGGTTTACTTGTATTTATAAAATCATTTTAGTAGTTCAGCTCTTAATCATAGTATTTGGGCTCTCTAATAATCCAACAAAGAATTTTTAATAAAACTACCTGTATACGCGAGGTAGTAATTTTTATTTATTTTACCAAACACTGACAAAATTATAGGTTATCGTAGCCTGAAGGTTATAGTTTAGGTGATAGTCAAGGAAGTTTAACATAAATTGTGGTTCAAATTATTTACGACAGTGCCAGTAAAATATTTTATCGCTAAAAACTCATCGGGGTTGGATATCCTTCAATATCCAGCCAATCACGTATCTAACGAACGCGTGAAACGCCCAAATCAACAAAGGGGGCCGTCCCAACATCTGATCACCTGTTTTGTTGATATTTTGAGGCAGCCGAGCTATTAACGCCTCTCCGCTCATGCCGACACCTCTCCAAACACAAAGAACTATTGAAACCTCAAATTTCGATGCATCGAAACGTCTTAATCGAACCTATTAATCGATCGAGATGCGATATCGTGTTTTTGCCGCGTTCGCCGCTCGCCTGTCAATCAACATGTTATCGTGGCTCCGATCTCGATACGAAACAAATCGATGCCGTCCACTACCGCGGTCGACGTTTCAAACATCTTGCTCTTGTTGTTCAACACCTACGGCCTCCCCCGGATGAATTAGTGTCATAACGTGTCAGCCCGGAGTGGCCCGGTGCGCGGTCGCGGTCGCGGATTCTACCTCGGCCAATGAGGGGAGAGATGAGTGGCGGAGCGGTCTGCGTCTGCACAGTGATTAGCACAAAGACATTGGCAGCTCGATTCGTCTCGCAAATTCTACTTATGTCACGAGTTATGCGATTATTAAAAAAAATATTTTTTTGTGAAATTAATTAGTTGGTAAGCCTACAAATTAACTATCAGTTGGCATTGGAGGAGACCTATTTACATTAATAAAGGGGAGTGGCAGAGTTGTTAAGGGGTTTTTTGTTAGATGTAGCACCCTCCCTAGACCCAAATGTTTTGAATTTTTTATAGAAACTAAAGGTATTGGGTAAAGAATGAAAAGGATAACATAATCCAAACTATTATTGTACTTGTATAAATATGTCATTTCGAAAAAAATAAATAAAAAATAAAATAAATTAAGTGAATGAACGAGAAGTAAAAGTGATTATGTTTAGGTTTATTTTTAGAAAGTTGCAAAAATGGGTTACAATGAAGACGGGTGCCGCCAACAATAAAATGTGTAGGCAACATTTCGTACTACGTGTTCATCCAATTTCAATCTGTTCTGTAATTAGGCCTAACTGTTCTGTAACTGTAATTACTGTAGTAGGGTGAGTGCACCAGTGAATGACCACCCTCCAGTGAATGACCATTTCGTATAAAAACAGTATATTAAGCTTTACCTTTTGCCTAGTCTATCATAAACGGTCTTAAAAGTAACTTCGGATTCTTATTTGGATCCTCCCTGTCACTGGTTCAAAAAGAAAGTGTCAAACATCTGTCTGTAACACAAACAAAATTAAGTGTTCCAAGTGAACTTGGAACAATAATTGAAAAAAGAAAAAACTGATTTGGGATTAAAATAAGAATTGTACAACGTTTAAATAAAAAAGTTATGCAAGCTTGAGATTTCTCTAGGAACGTTGAAAATCAAAGAAGCACTGGCGTTGAAAGTAAAATGAGCCTTGTTGAGGTTGTTGTTGGAAACTACTTGAAGCAGGAAGCAGAGTCCTTCCACACAGCACAAAAGTTATTACAATTACAAACGATGGTAGCTATTTCAAATATATACGTTGTACCTTGATTGAACTTAAAATGATTTTTTTGTACATAATGTTTAAATTCATACACGTTAAAGCAAAATATATTTGGCAATTCTTTATGATTGTTACGACCTATCCTTACTACTGTATGGGTATCGGAAAATAAGTTTTTATATTGAATTGGACCTAAAAACAGGTAACTTTAAATCTAACACTGTTTAATTATTGCCAACCCCTGACTCATAGCGTCCCGCTTCCCACCTCATCAACGGAGTTGAGACCAACTCTCCCAACATGACTGGTGCTGCTCGTTGATGACCTGGAGTCATTGATGCCGCTGTTTTTACTCGCTCGGTGCTCCATGAGTCTGCCACAATTATCGTAATCGTTGCCACCGAGCTTGCCACAAAAACAGCTAACAAATGAGCACATTATAAAACAATTTTCATGTGGTTATGTCCGGCGGCCGTGTTAAGCCCGGCTTCGCGTGACCGCTAACGTATTTATACGCTGGAAGCGCCTACTTCGCTGTCTTCTCTTTTTAACTGCTACACGTTTAGCCTACTTTATTTGCTTCTGTTCGGCCATAAATAAAGATCGAAAGGGAGTGGTGAATATCCGAGAGGCGCCACTTGTCTAAATGGAAGTCGTAAATTTTAACGAGGAAATATTTAGACAATATTCGCAGCAGTTTGTTTTATTTACTTGATTATTTAGTTGATTTATTTTCACTTAGTGCAATAAATATTTCAATGATGTTCCACTTAGAATATTTATGACTGCTTCAGTCATTATGCTTACAAAAGACTTCACACATTGTCTGTTAGTTGATATTAGCACGAAAGGATTGAGTAATATCTTGAGATTTGGACTTCCTTCCATATTATAAAACAAACTTAAATTTGGTTTACTTATTTTATTGATTTACCTAGCTTCCTAATTTTTCTGGCTTAATTGTAGAACTCGTTTAGTTATTGAAATACACAACACTGACAAAAAGTGCAAATGACTTATTATACGGATATTATTACGTAGCTCACATACAAACAAATAGCATTTAATACGGATTTTCCGTTATGTTTAACTTAACTGCTGACCTGATTTTTTAACACTCTACTTAATAACATTCTTCCTCTTCGAGAGAAAGAAAAATTATTATCAAAATGAATTTTACCTTAAAAGTTTACATTATTCAATAGAACCAAGTTAAACCCCAGCCAGTGACTGTTGTGACAACAATGACACGATCTCCTCCAAATCGCCTTTGACTCCGGCGTTCCACATGATCCTTATCCCCGTCGACGCGTAGGTGATGTCCGTCCCGGTGAGATACCGGCCCGTCAGCGCTGGACATCCGTCTGCGCATGACAGCCGCTCGTGGGAGGACGCATGCGCTGTAAGCTACTCGGCTAATGGCGCAGGCGCTAGCGGCTTACCGTCATCCTCCGGCGACAGGTGAACCCTCATGTCAAGCATAACATTAAACTTACATGAAACTCCAATCCGGCTCCCACCTCCGGCCGTACTCTATCTGGCTAATGCGGCTAACGTTATTTGCCATTTGCGTCTAGTTGTTCCCCACTTGATTGCTTTGCCACTCTGTTAAACGCTGGATCTTATTACCGGCCGATGAACTCAACCTTGGCTCCGTTTATTGCTAGGTTAGGTTAGTGATTCATTTCACGGTTATCAAAATGATGTTTCACTTTTGAGCGAATCTGTGGGAGAACATAAACAATATTGTTTTTGTATTGCTCAATTTATTTGGGAAAATCTTCCCTAATTGCCGAAAACCTTTTAAATCTCTATTTCGTAATTTGCAACTATCAAATTTAAACTTTAGTCTCTTTGAGAGGTTGTTATTGCTGAAAGAGTTCCCAATGAAAATATGAAACTGCACGCAAATAATGGTTTGAAAATACTAAATAAAGTTTATAAAAATTACTCATTTTATGCACAATATGTTTTTATACTTTCTGGCAAACATCTGCAGCGTTGGATGCAAAAGCGAAAAGGACAACATAGTGTGTTACTCAATAAACGAACTTAAAACCGAAATACAAATAATTCTCAATCATATTATAGATCTTTTACCTCATTACAGCCATATTGCCTGTACGCCAACGGTCAAGGATGGGACATAACATTAAAAATAAAATGGATAAAATGGTTTTTAAAAATCCAATCAAGAGTCCTAATGACTCTTTTCTAACTTGGATCCAACCGGTAAATTAATTGATTTATTTTTAAGAACCCCAAACCGTGGTCTACATGGTCTACAGCCTTAACGATATTAGCGTCTTCACAAATATTAAAAACGGAACTTTATGGCACTGCTTTGCCATAAAACTCAGACGTAACTCAAGCAGGTGATAAATTTCCCCGTGAGAGGAGAGGGAAGGTACCGGAAGCGAAGGTACAAGTCGTAGCGGCTGGTGAGGAAGCGGTGGACAGTGGCCTCTGACCTCACGACGACTCTACAGCGCCGCGACGCACGGAATCAGTCCAGTCGTGAACCTGAGACACTGCAAAACTCCGGGGCCCTTGTAGCTTTAATTGCCACGGTGAGGTAACGGCGGTGCCGAGGAAAACTTGGGTGGAATGGACACAACGAACCGATGGGAGTAGTTTCAGCATTTCGATTGGGAGGTCTACTATCTAGTTGTCTAGTATGTTTTTATTGTGTTTTCATTTGCCAATAGAATTTTAAGGATTAATAAATCTTTAAGAAGTTTGTGTTAAAGGAGTTATCTTAAGACTCATTGTGTGGCTATATTGTTGCAATTTACTATCCTTCCCAATCGGTGGTCCCTGTTACTTTATTTCAGAACCACCTCTAAAAAGATTTTTTCAAGAAGCATCTTTGAAAATCATTTCTCTTATTTTCATCCTTAATTTTTTTTTGCAAAAACCAACTTTGGATCATTAAAACACGTGTGAAATGTTTAGAGGTTTACTGTTTTAACTTTCCCACTAGTCCTCCTGATGTCACAGCCGATGATGGCGGGTGGGTGGGGAACGGTGGACGACCAATATTTATACGGTGGCGGGAACCAGTAGGACGTGGAGAGCTATCTGGCGAGCAGACCGGGCACTAATGAGAGGCAGACCAGAGGCTGGATGCGCCGCGGTTGTCATTGCCAATATTAATCTTGCAAGTTTAATTAGAACAGGTCTAACTGCAGCTGCCGGGCCGCGGATTGCAGCAGGGGTACCCCAGGGATGCTGTCTGGGGCCGGCGGTGTTTCGCACAGCGGGAGTGGCCGACCGGGATAGCGACGACGATTTGAAAGGTGTGAATGAACAAATTTCTTATTTCATTTTGGAAAGTGGTGGTTCGTTAAATTCAGTAATTTCGCTTTTCTTTCCCTCTGGTCTAGTTTTCACTGATAACAAACTTAAGCAAAAATGTCTGGAAATAATAAGAAATTATTAGTTTGCATGGCATTAGTAAAAGAGCCAACATTACGCACATAGAGTGAATTCTGTTAGAATCGTAGTCAGTCATAATGTATTAATCAAGGTAGTAT
Source organism: Neoaliturus tenellus (assembly GCA_030545055.2). Lineage (NCBI taxonomy): Eukaryota > Metazoa > Arthropoda > Insecta > Hemiptera > Cicadellidae > Neoaliturus > Neoaliturus tenellus. Next base: position 222,663,829 of record CM061533.1, read on the forward strand.
AACCTTAATAATGAACTTTCGAGATTGTTTTATTTGAGAGTATTCATTTAAGTCCAAATAAATGGCAATTTTTGTGAGAATAAAACAATTGGCGGCAGGGAATTGAGTAATTGACGATTTCAAAAATCGGAGTTTTGTATTTAGCCAAAAATTAATTATGTCAAGGATTACCGGGAAGAAAATTTAGATCAGAGATGAATTCAAAACAGGTAAAGCGATATTATTATTTGCAGAATACTAAGGGATTAGCATTATAGCACCAGGAAAATAATACTTTACAAAATGAAAGAATCTTGGAAAAAACCTAACCAGGTAAATCAAACAGAAAATTGATAAAAACATTTAAAAAGGTGCACAATTATTTATTTTGTTGCTAAGCAACTCTTTAAATATTCCAGTTTATTAAAATTGTTTTTTACACTCAATTTAGAGTCAATTTTTAGAGAAAAGCAAGAATTACATAAGATATCGCTTAAAATCCCTCCAGAGACAGCATCATGGAGGTTGCGAAGACTATTTGAAAGTTGAAAGAGTTAATACTCTCGATGCTACGATGTTTGAAGTACCTTAGTGGTTGACCATCCCCATTGAGTCTGGATCCACTTGGCTAACCACCGACCAGAGAATGGCAGTGTACCAATGGCTGGACAATGCATGACTGTGACTTCAGCAACTTGAGACAGGTAGACGGAGATTTGAAAATGCTTAGATGTAAGGTAGAGTTTGTGCTTGGGAGCACTGTCTTAGTATAGATATTTTAAGTAATTCAGTCATACAAGACAGTGACACATTGGGCCATTAATTCCGAAACCATGATAAGCAGTCTCATTAATATAAGCAAAAACTAGGAATGTATTGTAAGTTTGTTGTTGTTTTCACACCCTTTCACGCAGAATGACAAGATTGAAATCTCATTTAGCCACTGCTGAAGATACAGCCAGGATCTTGAGTACTTCTAATGAGCATAAAAGGCCACCTTCATGTTGGAGCCTAGTGCGATTCAAAGCTTGGGTTGTAAATGTACAAGAAACGTTTAACCTTTAGTTAGTCAAAAGTCAAAACCTATTATCATTCAGGTTCTTACCCCCTAAAGGCTGTAAGTGTAATACTTCTGTTGTAAAACACAAAATTTTTCTACCAACAAGACAAGCATGCAATGATTCATTATTATGGTGTTATTTATATTTAAAAGGTTTTATCAGCATTCCAACGACTCCCACCCTTACTCAACCTCAGGGTTAATTTACACCTAAGGGATGATCAAAACCACTAAACCGTGGTAAAAAGTCTCCCCTGTAGGGTGACAACGGGGAGATATATTAGACTGTGGCGGTGGCGACAGTCCCCTCACCTGCCGCTATGGGCTTGTAGACACCAGGTAATGACACTGATCATCGTTAGATACTCCGCGCCGCGCCGATCCATCAGGCTCGGGCTCGAACCTGGGGGACCTGGACTGGGCATCTGCTCCCATCTGTGGCAGCGGGGTCATCCGCTTGAGCGGCAAAATTACTTGGGGGTGCTACGATTGATGAAATAACTCTTGTAAGACTACACCAATCAGTAAATATGTCTTATAAATATGTTGTCACTAGACCGGTAATACCACTAGGTCTATAAACTTTTATTTAACATTTTCCAAAGTGTGTAAGTGATTTTTAAGAACATAATATAAACTTTTAAATGTTAATTGAAATATTTAAAATATTGTTTATCTTTTGACTTGTCATGTTCGTCAAGTAGGGGGTTTTAAAACACAAAAAAGTTGCTTTAAAAACATGTATATTTTAGAGCTAATTGCGCATGGGTTTACTACATCCATTGTTGTCACGTATGTTGTATTTAATTAACACATGGGTTCACATTTCTATGTTCATAATTAAGTTCTCAAGTTATACAAATTTATGGAAACAACACTTCGTATACTAATTTAGATTGTCCTGAAATTTTTGTTAAGTTTGGGTTTGTTTAATAGTGTGAAAAAAACAGCAAGAAAATAATTTCATGTTACAGGGTTTATACAGTTTATAATATTTTTCTGGAGTGATCAAGTACTTTTTAAACCTCCAGTTCAAAAAAATGATATTTCCTATTTAAATCCTTGTTATTAAATGTAAATCCAAACTAAATATGTAGAAATACCAATTATTTCAACTTCCAAAGCAATTTCCAAAGAATCCCCCGCTCCGAGACGTACCGGCGGTGATCGGAAGGACCTCGTTAGACGACCCGAATAGGACGAAATCGCTAAATAAAACAGTATCAAGATATACCGCTCCTCTCCCCGCTTTTTATCGTCCTGGGGTCGCGGCGCAGCGGCTCGGGCAGGTGTAAGGTCTTCTGACTGCGGCCGCGCGGAGCTATCCGAAACTCCAAAACTTATCACTTTTGAGAGGTTGGGTTACTGCACGCAGCTGCGTCACTGCACCTGCAGTCCGCTTTGTGACCACTCCCGGACACTTAAACGTTAATCTACAACTGGGAATTGGATATCGTCTTACTGAATTAAAATGATACTTTCATTATGATTTAAGAACGGGTAATTTCAGGGTAATAAGCTATTAAGTAGTGTTTATAGTCCCATTTTGTAGTTGGGTTGTTAAGTTTTCCGTTTCATTCTCGTGCGAGTATCGTGGATGCGTGCCTTGAAAGGAGTATTAGACAGTAATTGTTCAGTATGTAATACCGTGACCAGGGTTTACTGTGATAGGGATTTATGTTGTGTTATCTATCCTTTCTGTGAAATCCTGAGAGTTGTTCAAAAGATAATTTTATTTATTATTATTATTATTTTTTTTTTTGTATCCACGCCAAAGGTATTGGTGACATTTTGAAAGGGAAAGATCTAAACTCGCATGGTGGACATGGGCTTACTCTTAAATGTTTCCCGTTGTTATATCATCATTAATTAATTCATAGCTATATAGCTAAATGACAAATGTAAACTGGGTCCAGAATCTAATCCATTTCAAAGTGTTCATAATTTATTATTATTTAAAATAAGACTATCTACATAATCATAAATTCGAATCATTACAACAAGAAAAAATTCAAAATTAAATACAATGTGAAACAAAATATGTAAAACTTAAAAACTCTTTATCCATACTAAATAAGTGAACAGCCCAAAAAGGACCATAATCACTGCACGAAATCCCTAAAAGGGAATAATAAAGATGGTTCTCCGCAGCTACAAAAGCCATTTCTCGATTCATAAGCGACAAAAACCACAAACACAGAATCGCTGAGGTACACCTCGCCGGTTTTTGCGGTGAACGTTATATTGGCAAAAATTGACGGAGTTGGCGGACTCGTCGCGGAGACGCTCATTAAATAAAGATTTCGGGGATCGAACGGTGAAATATGTGTCGGCCCGTGGCCCATAAACAGGCGGACGTATATGGGCCGTGTCGCCTGTTATGGGTCCCCGAATTTAGAGCGGTTCCGATCGAATGAATAATGCAGGCCCGGCGGCCAAGACGCGCCGTGATCTTTTTCAATTACGTGAACTGCAAAACCGACGCGGAATCAAGTACCTTCGCAGCTGGACATCAGGTGAGGGCGCTTTACAGAGCTCTGATGAAGAGAGATTTTTCATCACACTACATCGATATCACCTGTTTTCGACCCTCACTTCTACCAACGAAACACCTGTTTTCTCGACCTAGGTAATGGAAACGGTAGCAAAGAAATCAAAAATATAATAAGGTAGATGACAACAACAACAATAAATAACAAATCAGTGAATAAATAACAGTAGTTCAGCTGATAGCAACTCTTTGTTTAAAGTTCATTATTAGTGATGGCGAGTTAATGTTATTGTTTAGGAAATTGTTGCGGACATTTTCCATCACTGATTTATTTATTCTTCTAACGGTTGATAACCATTTACAATCATATACATACATAACAATATCAAAAGCAAGCAAAACAATGGCCTTAATTAATTGTTTATACAATTTATCTCTTTGGGAATATATATTTTCCTCCAATTTACCAATGTAATTAGTTTACTTTTTTTACTTTTATTATTATTTTTTTCATAGTTTTACATTTATATAATTTATTATAATCTTATATTGAGAACAATACGATATTGTTTTCATGCTTTTATATATTTTTTCTATCTTTTTTTATTTTTTTTTATTTCAGGGTAGGTATGGGTAACATTCAGTTATAGCTAACATAATAATGTCTATTTAACAAATTACACACCTTTAACCAGTAACTATGAAGTTAGCAATAATAAATAATGGAGTCAGTTGCATATGAAAAAATAACAGTGTAAAAATCTACGAGTGACTTCATAACAATATTTAAATATTCAAAGAATAACAGTGATAAACTATAAAATAAAACAAAACAATTGAAAATAATATTTATAAATAATACTAACAAGATAATATAACATGAATAAATATAATAAGTGGCTTGATAACAAACAAATTAACTTGTGATGTTTACAGAAAGGAAAATACAAAGAAAAAAAACTAGAATTGAACACTACACAGTGTACTTTGGAGACCTTAGATTTGAAAATATCTGCTGAAGCACCACTGAAAAAATCCAGAGACGTAGCGACCTCGCTGCCTATACGGAGAAGCCTTGTGATGCCGGTGTTGTAGGCGTATAGGCAGTAGAAGCAGACCTCCGTTGGAGATGGTCTTGGAGCGTGTGCCTCTCGGAATAGTGAAGTCGATCGAGTGCAATAGGTCAGGGCAGTCCATGAAGCCATTGACAATTTTGTAAAGGGTGATTATGTCAATCCGCTTTCTTCTAAGATACAAAGGTCCCAGACCAAACTGACCCTCCAATTAATTGATGTACTGGAGTATCAAGATAGGCGTATCCTAGGCGTGTTCCCAGGATCCTGATGAAGCGAGTTCTGAATCTTCTGGAGAGTTGCAATGTGACCAATTTGATATGGGCACCATAAAACTGAAAAATATTCAAGTATTGGACGCACTAAAGACTTGTACAGGATCAGCAATGTTAGAGGGGATCGGAACTCCTTTGTAGATCGCATTATGAAACCAATTAGAGAATTGCACCTTGAAGTGATGTGAAGGATATGCTCTTGTGGACTAAGGGAACTTTGTCATAATAACTCAAAGATCTCTAATCCGGCTACCCCTCATTAAGTTATTTCTGTCGATGCCGTATTCAAAGACTGAGAAATCAGTGTTTCGGCTATAGGTGATTACTTGACACTTCTTAACATTAAGCTCCATTCCATTGATCTTGCACCAATAGCTTACAGAGTCTAGAGAGGCCTGTAAATCCAGATTAGAATAAAATTCACGACGTTTCGGGATCTGGAATCTAATCCCGTCTTCAGGTGGAAGAAGTACCTAGAACATAACAAAGTTAGTACAAACACTTGTACGAAAGTTAGTACGAACTTGGAGAAGTCCATAGCCAAACCTGAAAACAGAAAAGGCAGTCACAAAAATTAAATGAACACTAATAAATTGAAAAAGCTCAAACAGTAAACTGTGAAAGCAGTTAAAAAACAAGACACAATCCCAAATGGGGTGTCATTAAAAAATGAAGGTATTAAGTCGTAATTCTCCATTGAAAAAATGAATTTATGTAGTTTAATATTTGTTGATTAGTTTATTCAGTTGCTAACACAAAGAGTACTTAAAACACATATTTAAAACCCATATGCAATCCTTCTATAATGATTTTTTTCCTACATGTGAGAGCAGTTTATGGGCTTAAACTAAGTCAATGCCCGACAAACAACTAAAATCAATTATGCAGCACCACTAAAGGACTTAGACGGTAAAAACTCAACATCAAACTAATCCCCACACCGGGATCCTGGTACCCGCTATATCAAACCCTGGAAGTTCAAGGTGGCATAGAAAAAGAGCACGGCTAACGCGCGATTAGATGCATTTCCAGTGTTCGACCGGTGAGAATTAATGCTCCCCCCATATAGGAGTGGGAATGCTGCGCGCCCGCATGCGGAGCAGCGCCAATTACACTAATATCTTCAAATCAATAACGCGCTAATAAGAGGGTCTCCGGGCAAAAACGGGGACCGCGTAGGTCGCGTAATGCCCGCTATCCCTCACCGTCAGGACACACACCTGTGGACGGGGTTTTTGCTTTGCAGGAATTGTCGTGAGGTTTTACTGAGTAAAAAAAATCAAGGAAGTTCTGTGGTGTTTCCAACAGGGAAATTGTCTAAAACTACAAAAACGTTTCGCTAACTGTGTGCTACCGGTTGATTCTGCTGTCTTATAATATGGAACATGGAAATTTGACGAACTAGTGTTATCATTCTACTGAGAGTTGGTTGATTTAGTCGGTTGCAGTTTCCACCTACTTCTCTTTGCAAGCCTTGAAGAAAGATTTTGCTATAAGAGATTAATTTTGGTCATCATTTTGGAGATTTCATAGCCTACAGCTAAGCTCGCCATGGCATATACGGTTGCAGGTCAATGATAAGTTTGTTCATTCAAAAAAGTAATGATTGCCTTGAGAACAAGTCTTGAAATTCAAGACTTGCATAAAACGTTTTTATTTTTTATATGTTGTAGAATAACAATAATCATAGACCTATACATTTGTAATATGGTAGGCGATTGAAGTTTATCTGAATCTCAACACTTGTCGAATACAATTATAAATTTATTGTAAAGCTAAAAGCTTTAATTTACGATCTGTTCAGTGAAAAAAGTAGAAGTCAATTTTTACTACATATTCATATCATGGCTGAGTAAAAACCGTTATTTTATTATTTTCATGTTACCAAACACATATCAAGCGCACTATTTATAAGTAATTCATTAGTTAAGTTTCCGTCATTAGGTGAGAATTTAACAGTAATATTGTGAAGTTTTAAATTCAACCAAAAAAATATTACAATAGAAACAAGGACACGAAAATAACCTGTACAAAAGTAAATAAAAAGTATTAATATGATGAAGTGTGACTGATTGTTTTATTTTATTTACCATTCCTTTGTATAATGTACGCTGTAGATAAATTCAAAGTTTTTAGAAAAACGTTATTATCCCTATAAAGACAGTAATATAACAATCAATTGTCTGCTAATCATTAATAGGTAGTCAAAGGCTAATTCATTATGTAAAATACATTTTGTTTGTTTTCACAACATTTCGGTTTTCTAAAAATTAAACAAACGTGAAGTAAATTAGTAAATTAAATTACTGAACTTTATAATACCTCTGCGTCCACCTCAAGAAGGTGGACCATACACTAATTACTGATTCCATCTCCATTTTCGCATCGATCCCAAGTAAATCACTGACATTTTTGGCCACTCGAAGAAGCCGATGGCAAGAAAAAGACGCAGCCCGATGCCGATTTATCCTTGCTGCTGTGGCCGTGGATGTATAATGCATGGGCGGTGTGATATGTCTCCGAAACCCACAATTTTGGCAGCACCGTCGATCAGAGCTGGTTTCATTCAATGCAAAGCCGCCATGTATAAAGAGGCGCAACTTTTTTGGTTCGGTCTTCCCGACCTTAACGAGCTGTATCAAGGGGTGGAGAAGTATCAAAAATTAAATTGTTAAAGGCAAAATTCACTTTAAGCAATACGCTACACTCTGATTAGGCAGTTATATATTAATTGATATCAATGAATGGATAAGGAGTTAGTTACGAAAGAAAGCTATTTACAATGTTCTCACAAATACTATCAAGTAGTTTTCTACAGATCCTATTTCTTTGCAAATTTTGTTAAAGCAATTTAACTGATGGAACAAGAAGTGAGTGGTTACATTCATTAATTACCCTCATCGGGTCAAATTATTACAGTCATAATCCACTGAATGCATTTAAACTCTATTGATAGAAAAAAAAAACCGCCTACTTAACGACTTTAAGTTTCGCCAAACGACTTCCTTCCTAACCGTTCGTTAAAGTCTCTCAGCATCGCAGAGATTTTATAGCAACATCTGAGACTACGTTTGATCAATAGAGTGAGATTGCTTTGATCCAAAGAGACTCTTAATGATTTAATGTGTTATTTTTACTGGACGAAGGTGAAATATTCATGTATAACGGATGGTCGAAACGTTTTCGACAGAAGCGGTCAGCGTGAGAAAAGCACTGGAATTTTAGGATTTTGACGAGGTGAAAATTAAGTCTGTTCGGACAGAGCCTGCAATCATCATGAGCCTCTGACATGCTGGTGTCCCTTAGGGTCAGACACGGACGGCTGGCCAAACAGTAGTACCTGACTTGGACACCAGAGTGAGCGGCGAACGTTGTAATCATCGCTCTCGCCTCGCCCGGGGCGATGTCACTCTTTCCGGAATGTAAAAAATAGTCCCTTGAAATATTCCTTTAAACTAGCTTTATTGTTTTATATTCTGTCGATATTTTAATAGCCCTATCTTATATTTTATTGGTAGCACTTCTGTGTGTTGATGAAAGCCTGAGATCGGAGATTAATCATACATGCTATTAAACATGTACATATGTACATATTAACATGTTTACATATGATATTATAGACTTCGATGTATTCCAAATAAACAACAACAAAAGTGAAACAAAGTGTAAAACTATAGATTGGATTAAACTAATCGATTACCTTACATTATTGGTTATACATTTAGATGTACATTTCTTGAAACACCAACGCACTGTATGGTGTGTGTATTTTAAGGTATGTCTGAAAAGCGAGTTTTGTAGAACCCCTATCAGATATGAGGTGTAGCTTTGTTACTGACAAACAGCGGCTAATTGATTCGTCAGGACCATTCATAGTATCCCAATAACGAACGGCAGCTGGTTCGAATTTCGAAAATAAAGTTTCTAACTTTATTTTTAAGGAACAAATCGGCATCCTCAAAATTCAAAGACAAGTTCTGTAATCACTCAGCTACCCAGCAGCCAGTTGCATACAGTGAAACTATAATGTAGAAACGTGTAAAAATTAAACACCACGAAAGGAGTACATAAAAATATGGAAAAAAAACTGTTTTTTGATTAGCTTCTACTCCTTCGTGATGTGTGGCTGGAGTTAACTATTGCAGTAAATATCCGAGCTTGCAAACCCGTTTGTTCCCGATAACTCTTGACGTATGCAATATTGCAATACCCTCATTTGTACAAACACTGTAATTATTTTGTACTCTTCCGTTGTTTTAAATTTTTGCTGTACTCCCTTTCTTGTGCATTTACTTCCAAATTTAATTTACTCATACAACGAATTTTGTTAAACTTTGTGTATAGAAATTAGATATAAAAACCCTATGGAAGCCATAAAGTACAAACAAAAAATACTTATTAGGAGCATATAGTTTAAAATCGAATCTAGTTAATCAAATCATTCCTGAAAACTAATTCGATTTACTAACTCATTGTACTTTAATCAGCACTAAAAATGTTGTAGCTTACTGTTTGAAAGCACAGAATAATGGTTTGATTATTGGATTAAAATTTTTTTGATACGTGATTAAAATTTCGTAATTTATTAGGTGAGATATTTTATTAGACAGCTTAGTTATTTGTTCTCCTGTAAATTCTTCTTCTGTGTATCACTTGAACAGTGTTATGCAACTATCAGCCACAGATATTCATAGACTACTATACTGCAAAATAGCCTAATACCTTTGACTATATACACTAACGTGAATAGACTTCTCATAGCATAGGCGTGTTTGAAACCTATTGAAACATAGTGGTGCTATCTTCTGCGGCGTACATGAAGTACGATATATAGATAAATCAGTATTACCACTCTTCTCAACCAAGGATGGAATATTTTATAGCTGAGTGTTATGTTTATGTTGTGATAAAGTGTTCTGGCAGCACTGCAAACCCACCTGAATAATAACAATATCGATGGCAGCGACTCTGGCGCCGCGTACACCGAACTTCCAAATTTTTGCCTCAAACTAAATGCATTGGATGAGAGGTCTATTCACGTTAGTGTACAAAGTCAATGCTAATACCGAATTCCCTCTTTCGTCATATTCAACCCTCATCTCCCGTCCAGCCTCCGAAACATCAGACCATCGCCGGCCGACCATCATCGGTCCTGGGGACATTATTATGTAAATAATAGTTTGCGCACGCGCTCGGCGAGGGCGCCAAACCCCGGTGGATTACAGGTCGGATAAGTGATCACTTCCTCGGCCGGCGGTGGTGCCATCTACATGCTGATGAGGGAGTCATTACCGGCCGCTGCCGCCAGAGTCCGCCACCACCACCTGGGTCCCGCGGACGATGAACTTGTCAACCGACTGGCGGCCGAGTGACGTCGAATGGAACAGGAAATCAGAAACTGAAGTGAATTAAAACGTAATCATACCAAAAGAAAATTGTAAAAACAGAAATTATAAAACAAAATATTCTGCTGTAAGTTTTTAAAACTATTTACAATAATGTAGGCATATGACTTTTCAATTGAGGACTGAAAATTTTCACGGTAAACATGTAAGATTATAAAATATCACATGATTAGTTCTCTGCAGGCACTAGGCTGAAATACCAAGCCCGATAAAGGATTGCCGCTTTCAAACACAAGCTCCTTGAATGAAAACAAGCCTTGTTTGCGCTTGCGATTTTAGTGCACAGTCTACAACTCATTACAACAAAGAATTGTATAAGATTACCGAGCAAATGCTCAAGCAACAGGTACTTTCCTACTAATATTATAACTGTGAATGTTCTCTTGTTTGTTAGACTTTCACAACAAAACTACTCAACTGATCATCATGAAACTTTGTACACATATTCTTGGATGTATCAGGAGTAAAATAGGATACTCTTTATTTTAAAATAATTATTCTTTACGAAAGATTTAAAAAAAAGTTGTATACGAATCTGAAAATAGATTTTTTTATTGGTTGGTAAGAAACAAATTCAATAAAAATGTTCAAAAGATTAAAAAATTTAAAATATAAATTTCATCTAATGGCTACAATGTGAGGGAAGCCGCAGGTAAAAGCTAGTATAAAATAAATAAGAAACATGGTATTTGAAAACCACACCAGTACTTCAATTTCGTTAAAGGTCCAGTACTCTTTTCACTACTGAAGTGTTATTTATCAATTGAAAATAAAATTTTTACATTTAAATGTCTACAAAAAAGTCTAATGCTGGAAAATTAATAGATGTTTAGCGACAACTTCTAAATTATTTACATATTTTTTGGTAAATATACAGGGTGTCCAGCTTCAAACTTTTCCAGGTTATTCAGCAAGCCAAAATTAAAGAAAATTTCATAAAAAAATCTGCCTTTGATTAAAAAATAAATGCCTTGTTGAGCCGTTAGTCGTCACTTTGTTTTTTTACACTTAATAATTTTTTATTTCTGTATAACGAGTGGTTTTATTGAGTAATTATTTGGCATGTTTCTTCACCGCACCAATTTTCATTTATAGGAACAATATTATTTTTTAACGATGGGTAGGCATATTTTCAAAATGGCTGCCATTTAAAAATTTTAACTCAGATATCAGAAAAAGGGTAAACTTAATAAAAATTTTAAAAGCAACACAAAAACTGCAAAATTAAATTATTTAACCAATAATAGCAAATTTGTAAAGACCTGACAACAAATGTCAGAGTTATTGCGATTTTTATATTGAAATAACCTAAATTTGCATGAATTATAATGGAAAATCGATTTTTCGCAGCAAAATCGTAATAATTATAGTTGTTATTGTTTACTCCTTACAAACTTAGTATCATTATTTAAAAAAAATTATTTTCCACCTTTATTGTTTCTTGTAAAATATTTATAAAACTAATCGTTCTTGAGATATTGAGATATTTGAAGTTAAAAATTTAAAATTGCCCCATTTTGAAAATACTCATAGGAAAACAATTATATTTTTCCTGGAAACGAAAATTGGTGAGATAACGGTACATGACAAACATGAAGCCAATACAACCATCCTGTACGAAAATAAAATTATTAAAAGTAATAAAATTAATTAATTCATAAAAGCATTTTAGAACATTTGTTTGTATGATTTTTTTTATTCGTTATAGCTTGTTGAATTACCTGGTAAAGTCTGTAAAGGTTGAAGCTGGACACCCTGTATTATTTTTAAATTCCTCGTCAAAATAAGGTAAAACATTGTAAACAGATTGTCTTTATGATTAATAAAAAGCAAGTAATTTCGGTTTTTCCTTTTCCTCAGCGTTTGTTTAGGATTCCGGGGACGGAACAGTGATAAAATCGCCTTTATCGGGTGTCTAATGTGGCCGCTCTTCTTTGGGCGGAATCCGAGGAATGCGCGTTGGGCGCCGACGAAGAAACGGCCGCTGGACAAATGTAGAGCAACCGATTAAAAAGGCTTTATCGGCGGAAAAACGCGGTTACGAGCGGCGTTTCCCCGGAGTTAACATCTGTAACAGCGGCGCAAAAAGGGTGTCGGCGCGGCGCTGCCTTTTCTAGCCGGTCAAATTGAGTTTTCTGCGGCTGGTAGAACACGTGGCGACGCGGCGGGCATGCGTTATGCGCGGCCTCTGAGAAGCCGCCAATTTCGCACGTCCCATATCGATTAAATTCGTCGCCCAGCGCGCCATAATGATGCGCGGTTTTTGTGTATTCACGGGGCGAGCGCGGCCCACCATTAGTGTACGAGCGCGCGTCGCTCCCCCCGCGCCGCGCGCCGTTGCCCGGTTATGTTAATTTTTAATATCCTCGGCTACTGTTTAATTCATATTGGCCGCGGACGCGTTGTAATACCCGGCGTATCTTTGTATTACCCGGCCACCGCTATTACAGTAATCACCGGCCACGCTACCAGCCAACAGCCACCAGCTCGTCTCTCCGTCGCCGGTTTTGCTTACCTGCTACGTGCGCCCGATGTTAATACTGATAACATGTCCGATGATTATTTTAATTCCGCGTGAGATTGGAGCGACCACGCGAGCGAGCGGTGGATGCCGGGGGCGTGCGGCCTGGAGCGGCGGTGGCATCAGAGGGCGGCGAATTGGAATTCGTGACAGATCATGACTATATGGTCGCTGTAAACTTATTCATTGAAATACACGATTAATTCATTCATTTTTTACGATGTAACAAAATACTTGTGACACGTTATCCTAATCAATGTTACATTACATTCATTTGTATTTATATGGAAATTAACATTCTTGTTGTTTGACTACGAAAGATTCTGGTATAAGCTCCACTTATTTCTGAAAATATCTAATAATTACAATAGTAAACCTACGTTTTGTGTTCTTATATAATCATTGATAAAGTCCTAAGAATAAATGACTCACTCAACCCTTAAGACTAAATCCTATTTCGGGTTCGAGTGCATGCTATGATAACAGAGTATAAAGCTATTCATGTAAGAAAAAAGATGGCGCAAACTAATGTTCTACCGCAATCGCTTTTAATCACATGAGGGGAATGTATAGACAAGCTTCCAACATTAAAATCTTTGTACACTATGTTTACTACGTGAGAGATGATATACAATACTAGATCAATTTCGACCAGAAGGAAAAACTTTCTTCAATGCCATAATTTATCAAATTTTATTGATGAACCCCTCATCGATAACTATAGCTTCTAGATGTATTGTACTATGTCAATCAACAAAACTGCAATTTAAAACTATAATCACCTGCTTAACTCATCACTTACTATAAAATGTTATTTACTTACAAAAAGTTGTGGTACAGCCCTTTGACTCGAGTATCTTTGCTATGCTGTCAGAAATACTCGGCAACTGCTTGACCCAGGTCTTATGGAAAGAACACCGCAAGACCTGGGCCAAACTTTTTCATTTGGAGTGAGGAAGTTCATGCTTTCTGCTCACTCTATCTCGGAGTGTTCACTCATATTATATCTTGTATCTAAAGAGGAGACATTAGGCAAGTATCAGGTCTGGTCACTGGACACTGTCTTTTGGCGCATTGGGCTCATCAACGGGGGCGTGACATGCAAGAATTGCTTTTAGTCAGAGGAAACTAAAGATCACTTGATTTACTTGCTGTTTAACTGCAGCCGACAGAAGCTAGAGGTCTTCCAAATGTCAGTTCTGCAAATCATTGAAGAACTGGACAAGATTAGAGAGAACAGAGAACCCCTTGGTTGACTGGAGTAGTTTCCTACCTCAAGAGAAGCCTTATGCAGGCTGCCGTAATTCACCACGCTTCTGAATTTGAATGATAGCTTATACTCTAAAAAGCAAGCTCCGTTTTTTACGGCAAAGTTTTTTCGGTCCAAGGAATTTTGGTTTTTTGATTGAATATGGGTGTTTTGGCCACCAGAAATCGATTGAAGTTGGACCCATAGCTGGGAAAAATCCGGTTTTCGCGCTAGAGCCCTTCAAAGTTCCCATGCTATCCTTATGGAGATTTTATTAATTGAACAAAAATCAGCTGATAACTGTCAACATAAACCAATACATCTTTAACCTGTAGTTTAAGAAAATTATACAAAGTGCAGCACCCCTCGGCTTGGCGAGTGAGCAAGGCGAACGTGCTCGTCTTTAAAAAGGAAGATGGCGAGTGAGCGCAGCGAAAGAGCTTTGTGTGAGAACGAAAGTAATAATTTTACCAAGCTTAAGCTCGGCCCCCTGTTACTTTGAACACAAAACGGAAAGACCAAACATTGTTTAAGTGGCTAGGTTCGGAATCATGCCTATGATGATTAGGTTCTCCTCAAATTACCCGCGGAAACAAATAACCTAGAAGTACTGTATTGTTGGAACAAAAAAAAACATAATATTTATTTATTTATTTATCTCCATCCCAAAGTTTAATTTTAAACATTTTTTCAAAAGCTTTCATACCATTTAACATCTAATGATTTTGAATAATTCCAATTGTCTTCTACATCTCTCAATGAGTGTTTCAATGAACATTTAAAGAGATGGTTTAGATCTTTAGTGTTATTGATCATTGAGTAAAACAATGCTGCGATTGAGTAAAGATACTGTCGATTGGCCTACAGCAATCTGATGAAATGTTGGTTGTTTGCGGAGTAATTCTTGAACCGATAATTTTTTATGACATCAATCACATAGCCAATAAATTTGCAGAAGTGTTTTATATGTCTGAATTTTTACTGATAAATCGTTCATCATCAATGACATTTCCCCTTAAAATCTTGAAAATCAGTACATTCATATTCATAGATAGTGCAGGAGTCTTCTTCTCCAATGGATGGCCTCAAACAGTCTTTCAGTCAACATTAATAAAACACGATTCCAAACTAAGGGATTTAAGTGAAATATCTTATGACTGTAACATCTAGATTCAAGAAGGAGATTTCGAATTTGAATAATGTGATGTGAAAAAGTAGGTTCTAGGTATAATCATGCATTGTCTATTTCATTAATTTTTCCAAGCATGGAGACAAAGTCGCTAGTAGGATGAACAGTGGTATTGTTATCACGCGAAGACTTGCTAGGGTCTTTGATTTTTAGTTCTCGGGTTCTTCTTACTACCGACCTATTTTTTACAAAAACACATCATAAACTTAAATCATAAACAGCTTAAACTTAATTTGGGGAGCTGAATCAATTAGCATACGGAAGTTATTCTGATTTTAAAGAAGCTAATATGACTAGGTTTTTGTATGCAAAGGTTTACTCGAGTTAAAAGGATTGTTTTCTGAAAATAATTGATTTTCGGTGCATATAAGCAAATAAATTCATTTCAGGTTGGTAAAATTAATATTTTATTTATAAAATTTGGAATCTCTTGTGATCCCCAGGTCAAAAATTCAAATTTTTCGAAAAAACTTAATTTTTATTCATTAAATCATTTCATTCCCTACCATACATGTGCATTTGTAGGATAATGATTTTCTTTTTAGTTGCTTTAAAATACTAGAGCGTTCGAGTAAAATTTTTATGAAAATGGCATTTGCAACCCATATTTTTAAATTTATTCGTTCTTGTACGTATATGACGTTTGTCAATTCTAATTAGTCGAATAGTGGATCAATTATTTACTACTTTGAAAGAGAGAACATAAAAATTTGTTATTTATTTTGTGAATTCTATAATACATAGATATTTACTTACACTTAGCATTATCTTTATAGCGTTTTTGCGGTAATAATTCATAAAAGACAATCCACCTTAAGGATTGTTTCCATATAGCTCTACGAATTCTCAAAGATATCATAAATAAGAACGCCTACTTTCCTAATGGTTGTCTTCAACATTATTTTGTAAAAAAATCCTGTTTACCAAAAACAGTTCTTATTGCAAATATCATAACAACACAACACAACAAATGTGAAATTAAATTTCTCCAAAGAAAATCCACATGCCCCAGTAAATGGCTGTTTATAACTCAGACTGCAATGAGGACCCAATAATTTGTCAGGTCGTAAAAAGCGCGGTCGGGGGCACCACCCATACTGTAATTATATCCCATTTAAAACCATTTACCGGGAAGAGTTTAATTTTCAGCTGATGGACGCAGGAGACATTAGGATAATGCGTGTTTGTTGCGGTCGTTAGGCTAGATGGATGCACGGTAGCTCGGAACAGTTTATAGCTAATAGTCACCATACATAACTCCGCCTGTTGGGACAAGAGTAACGCTTAAAACGTCATCAAGCGATACATACCGCGGGTGGGAAAGATACAGTCTGCTGACCAGCAAGAGGGGGGGGGGGGGGGAATACAAGGAAAAGTCATTCATAAATTTGAGAAACTTATGAGAAAGTAGAATTCATGTAACTTCGATATAAGTGACATTGTCAGTTCATGAATCAAAATTGTAATTTAAAAGCTAAATATTACTGTTGAAGTTTTGAATTATTGTTACAAAACATTTAATTCATTAATTCTGGCATTTAGATTTTATTTCCAAATTTATCATTCATCATTCAACCCGCAAAACTTTTTTCTGGCCTCTAATTAGTCCGCAGTTGGCGTTTATTGTAGTAGCCTTTTAAAAGTGCACCGAACAATCATCTAGTCATTTTTCTGTGCACTTAATTGTGCTTGTCTTTAGCGGCTTATTGGAAAGTAGAGATGAGGTGGACCGTCACGCTCTGTCTGCCTATACTAAAGATAAGTCCCATCGGTAAATGGCAATAAAAGTTCTGTCTTCCAGTCTGGGTAAAGCGTCTCGAGAGAATGGCGTCGAGAGTTGAATTGAGATGTGTGAAGCTAATCTGATTGTGATTACTGTACGAATTTTGTGAATCATTTAATGAAGCGATTGAAGACTGTATCATCCGTCTTTGAGAAGAAATTTCATCAGTTTTCCTTACAAAATATACTCTAACGCTCTGTAGTATTCTAAAGTAACCAAAGATATATCATACTCTTATCTTTCAAAGACTTTCTCAGTTCTGATCCGCGGAAGAACTTACTCATTCCTGAATGATAGCAATACCCCTGTTCACCCTACTAGCTTGGGTACCCTGTAGCTGTTTGTCTACATGCTTGGGAAATTGAATGGACCGTCCATGGGTAGAACCAACTTTTCACATCACATTATTAAAATTTTAAACCTTCTCCTTGCTATCAGATATTACAGCCATCAGATATTCCACCTAATTTGTAATCTCGATGAAATCGTGTTTTATTAATATTGTATGAAAGACTGTTTGATGCCAGCCATTGAAGAAGAAGACTATCAATAAATATCATGGGTGTACTGATTTTCAAGATTGTTAGGGGAGATATCATATCGATACCGAAAGAAGTCAGTAAGAAATAGACAGAAAGTAACTCGGCACATTATTGGCGATGCCATTGATTCAATAATCACCATGTGAAAATTATTTTTACTATATCCAATTTAACATAAATTTTAAGTAAATAAACTATTTATCTCTGTCTAAACATGGTCAAACTGGTTCTATCCGATTGAAAAATATTTTATATTTATAAAACGCAAAATATAACTGATGTATCCTCGTGAAAGTATTCTACGAGTATACTCGTATTTTGATTGAAGGTAAGCCAATTTTTGTTGAATATAGTGGCTAATCTCATGCACAAAATACATAACGTTTATGTGTATAATCTCGTCTGTTTCTGCATGGCTACCTATAGCTCTGCAAATACGTTTTAACTTACATGGAAAAAGTAATTGATTGTTTTCAAGTACAAAATCAGCGTAAGTGCAATACTATTATTTATGCATAAATAACATTTATGTTGATTTTAAATATAGGTAAATAGTTAATATTAAAATAATTTCAATATACAAGGAATCTACTTACATGGACCTTTCGGATTTCTTGAACATTTCTTACATCTCATTTTGTATAAATTTATACCATACTGCTGTTTTGTACATTTTAAATTGGTATCCATAGAAATTATAATGCTGGTCATGATGATATATCACAGCGCTCCTACTAAGATTTGCATACTTTAAAATATTTTTCCAATTTTATTTTAAAAAAAATGTTAGAAAATTAAAGCTATTTCAATATATTGAACGTAAAAAAACATCAAACCAGCTGTATGCTGTTTCGATATCAATTTAGTATTGAGCTTGATCGTCACAGACCAGATTCGAATATGAAATCCTTTCAACAAGGTCCAATGGTAAATAAACCAAATATTAGCGTGAAGACCTGATAACAGCGTGATAATATTAGTACACCATAGACCTGGTAATAAACTTGTTAAACAATGCGTTGATTAAAGTCCTTGATTTTTTATTTCAAATCAAATGAACAGTTTAGTCAAAGTCAACAGTCAAGATAATCGGAGCTGATACCTGATAGTCCTCAGGCTTAGCGTGCACTGAAAGTCTAACAACATTTGACTTTTGATTATTGTTGGGGACATTTAGTAGATGTAAAAATTCGATGTTGCCACTTAACGAGAGTGAGCACAACACGGGAGTAGGGGGACTTGGCCGAAGCAAGGGTGTAGAGCGGCAAAGAGCGGCAAAGAGCGGCAAATTGGGGCAAAAAAAAACTGCTGACCCCCCCCCCCCCCCCCCCCCGAGGACCACCCACGAAGAAATAGTAAAGGTGTTTGATTCCTTTTTTTACTCATTTGCATATTAAACTACGTTGGGAAAAAGTAGTGTGCTTTGGAGACTTATAGGTCTCTCTTTTAACATGCGATGGTGGAGACGAAGGTGAGGTAAAGATGAGATAAAGGTGGGGCAAAAGTGGCGAAAAAGTAGTGTGCTTTGGAGACATATAGGTCAAGAAGAGCAATGAATCTCTTTTAACATGCGATGGTGGAGACGAAGGTGAGGCAAAGGTGGAACAAAGGTGGGGAAAAGTAGTATGCTTTGGAGACATATGGGACAAGAAGCGCAATGACCCCTTTTAATATGTGATGGTGGAAACGAAGGTAGGGCAAAGGTGGAGCAAAGGAGGAGTAAAAGTGGGGAAAAAGTAGTGTGCTTTGGAGACTTATACGTCAAGAAGTGCAATGAATCTCTTTTAACATGCGATGGTGGAGACGAAGGTGAGGCAAAGGTGGAGCAAAGGTGGGGAAAAAGTAGTGTGCTTTGGTGACATATAGGTCAAGAAGTGCGATGGTGGAGACGAAGGTGAGGCAAAGGTGGCGCAAAGGTGGGGCGAAGGTGGGGAAAAAGTAGTGTACTTTGGAGACATATAGGTCAAGAAGTGCAGTGAATCTCTCTTAGCATGTGATGGTGGAGACGAAGGTGAGGCAGAGGTGGGGAAAAAGTAGTGTGCTTTGGAGACATATATGTCAAGAAGTGCAATGAATCTCTTTTAACATGCTATTGCGGAGACGAAGGTGGGGCAACGGTGGGGAAAATTTAGCGTGCTTTGGAGACATATAGATCATTAAGTGTAATACAACTCTTTAATCATGTATATAGGAGCAGAGCATCCTCTACTTGCTCTACCGCGGCGACAAGAGTATCAATTTCATGACTGCGGAGTGGGATAATACTACGCAACACCTTTCGTTCCATCCTTTTCTACAGGTCCAAACCGGTATAAACCCCCAGCCACCTGCATCCGGCCACCTGCACTGAACAACTGCACAAACAAAAGAATGGACACCTGCGGAACGACCCTTCTCAGATTTCATCGACCACCTGCACAAACAAAAGAAGATTTATGATGTCTAGACACTGTGGAATGCGACCAACGACGAACACCTGCGCTCATAAAAAGCCAAGATTGTTGCTAAATTGAACACCTGCATCCGGCCACCTGCGGGATGACTCTTCTCAGGTTTCATCGACCACCTGCACATTCCACAGAGAGGGGGAGCGAGACAATGAACATACGACTGACCTCACCCCTGCATGGGATCGTCTACTAGCCATCTGACGAGTTACATAACAACGCGTTTCCTATTTCCCACCAAACCCACGCCACATAGCTGTGCGTCCCTTTCACGACCGTCAGATTACATAACAGAGGTTGCGTAACCAAGCCGAGCGCGCGTCATCCATTTAACCCCCCCCTTCCCCCCCCTCCGGCCTCTGTCTCCGCCTAGCCATCGTAGTGAACAGTCGTCCCCGCGCTTCGCTCCGCTTCGCTGCTGCTGCTTTGTGCCTGTACCAGTGATTGTACACTCTTTCCATATTCATCACTTCCATTGTAAGTATTATTCTCATCTACAGTTAACTAGTTGTATATAAAGATAGATTTTGTGATAGGTCTTAGTGGTTTTGCCTTTATCGAGTTACTAAAAGAGTAGGATGCACATAGTTTTCACAACTTCTTGTACGATAACGTTAAAATATTCAAATGAATATTTTTAAAATTAAAAGAATAATAGTAGATAGGTTTGCTCCGCTTAGACTATGAATTGTAGCGTGATTCTTAAAACATTTTGTTGTATTCTTTCATATTGAACTTAAATTTTTATTCCAATATTGAGTTTCCGTAACGTTTGCTTGCACTAGTAATGTAATTTTTGAGACTTTATACTGAACTGAAACAATTATTCACTAGTTGAGCAGTTTGAAGACTTTATTTAGAACTTAAACCTTTATCGTTATTTCATGTGTCCTAGTAGTATAGAGGTGTAAATCAATTTTTGGAAGCACCCATTCCCTTCAACTCTGAAAAGATTAGACTTCCAAATTAATTTTAATACGTAGCATTATTTGTTTATAGCTCATCATGAACACCGTGGAACGTCGCTTCTCCTGTGCGACTTGTGGCAAAGCCTTCAAGGCCAAGTACCATCTCACCCGGCACAAGCGTTCTGTCCACGAAGGAACCATCTTCCCATGCCCGGTGTGCGACAAGTCGTTCGCGAGGGAGGACGGCGTGCGCCGCCACGTCACCGCTGTACATCTCCCTCGACCAGCGATAAACCCTGCATTCAGGCCAGGTTAGTTTTAGGTTACTTACAACCTAAACTTTATTCAATCTTTTAAATTTGAACAAAGCGATGTCTATTAACATTAATTTCCAGAAAATATTCCTCCTTTCATTTATATCATGATGAAAAACACTATCCACTTCTTTGCTTGCTGTTCGCTCCACTGTAACCTATATTCACTTATTCCAATTTAATTTAACAATGAAATCTTGTGTTAAAAACGTTGTTGCGCAATTCCGTAATGCATTATTCTCATTTATATGTCTATAATGTTTTGTTTGCAAAGACCATACAGTTTGTGTTGACAAGGATTTGAATTTTTTCACTATTTTTACGTATCTAATATAAAATATTAAAACATTTTTGATATTTGTTATAGACTTTGATCCTACTTCATCCCCTGCGGAACCACAACCCGACCACTCTTCCGCTCCTTACATCGAGCCAAAACTGGATCCATCACAAGCCTCATTGCGTGCTGAAGTTCCTACAACATGTATGTGTTTGTATTTTACTTCAAACTTTTATTCACATATAATATTTGTAATTGTTATCCACACACACAAATCCTTCATTCTTACATTTATATTCCAAATCATTTAGCAAGGATCTAGCAAGGATTCATCAAAGAAATAAAAAAATTAATCTCAGTTACGATGTGAACATTCGGAAAATATTTATTGTACTTTCTTAAGGTTTTACTATTTAATGAGTTCTAATAAAAAGGTTATTACAAAATTTTAAAATTCAGTCGCAGCTTTATACATTCAGAATAATTATTTCTGTTTTGGGAACATTTAACTTTTCAGGTTTTTAACTACTACGCATGTGACTATATCTATATGTATGCTATTTCAGGCCATATGTGTGACGGGTGTGGGAGAGCCTTCAATCGCAAGGATGACTTGAGGACCCATGCCCTATTCAACTGTAAAGCAACACTTACGGAGGAACAGTCCGAACAACCAGCCAGAGTCCAACAGCAATCGCATGCCCCATCGACAGTCAATTCATTCATCCCTCTTCATGAAAGTTCTTTCATCCCCATTCCTCTAGATATTCGCATGAAACGCGCTGTACTCAGTGTTAGAAATATAAAAAATGAACGATGCTTTGAATATGCCATCTTGACCAAATTTATGAAAAATGCTCGTAATTATGGGCTTACTCCAAATCATTTTACAGCAGAGGTTAGGGCACGATCTAATTTGAATTTCGAGGGATTGGAGTTTCCAGTCAGACCAGACAAAATACACACGTTCGAGCGCAATAACCCCGGCGTAAGTATAAATGTGTATGGTCTGGAGAAAAAGAAAAAGAAGAAACATAGTGAGCAACAAGAAGAGCACTATGTGTATCCACTACGAGTTACAGACAAGGAGAAAGAGATGCATTTTGACCTTCTTTTCCTATCTAATGAAAACACTTCACATTATGCTTACATTAGTAATTTCAGCAGGTTGGTGGCTAGGCAGTTAACTCGAGGTTATCGTCGGCTATTTATTTGCAAGACATGTTTTGCATACTTTAGCAGTAGGCCGAATAAATTGGGTATCAGAGGCGCAGAACGACTGGAGGAGCACAAGCTTTATTGTTCATTACGCAATCCTATTCACAACAAAGGCCGGAGGAAGGGATTAGCGCATTTCTTTGGGCCACCCCCTTCTGCGAGTCTACCTACTCAGATGTTTCAACCAAGTCCTGAGCGACCACAGCAGCTAGCAATACAACAGCAGATTCGGAGATCGCCTTCGTTTGGCGAAGCGCAGCTCACTTCAAGTTAGATAATTCACTCCATTGGAATTTTGTAAAGCAAGAAAAAGAAGACTCAAGATGTAAATAACCTTTATAAATTTGATAGTTTTCGTAAGCAATAAAAAATCCATGTACATTACAGCATAAACTACTGTCTTTTATTTTAAGATGAAACCCCAAATACCTTTACTTTAAGAAAAATGTGTATGTCATTATAGTTTTAGTGTCAGTAGCCTGACGATGGCGGGACAACGGTGGGGAAAAAGTAGTATGCTTTAGAAACATTTAGATCATGAAGTGTAATGAAACCCTTTAAACATTCGCTACATGTAATATCTTATTGTAAATTTTAATTATTGCACATAACACATTGTGTTACATATTTACTTTCCTCTTTTCTTGTTTCATTTTATTTGCGTATGCTTTTTCTTTTCAGTACTTACAAGAATAACTTAAACTAAGGATTAAGGTTTAATAGTAATCTTTGTATTGTATGTATTACAAATTCTTTTCGCATTTTTCTTTATATGAATTGTAATGCACACACACACACACACACACACACACACACACACACACACACACACACACACACACACACACACACACACACACACACACACACACACACACACACACGTTTTCGTTTCCCTTGTATGTATTGTAATGTAAAGCGTGTTTCTTGTAATAAAAATAAGTACAAAAAAATATAAAAAAATAAAATAACACCAATCTTTTTGGTTCCTCTTTGTGCAAAATCGACATTACATTTACTTTTAAAGACAAAAGAGTAGCCTATAGAAACTTAGTATTTTACTTTCAAAGTGAATGAATGAATGAATGAATGTATTTATTTATTCCATTAATTTTACAGTTCAGAATACACAAAACTATCTTAATTTAAAATTAATTAAAAACTAAACTAAACTAAAAATCTAAACAAAACAAATCGAACTGTTAAATAGAAAAAATAGCCCATGGAATTCAGCAGACATAGGCGCAAGCCTGTGCGTCTGCTGGCGTTGCTTAAAACAATGTAAAATTGACCTTTAATTGAATATATAACATATAAAATAGAACAATATAAACATATAAAATAGAAAATGTATATATATAAATAAAGGAGTTGTGATTTCTATATATCAACAATGACCATGACGGAGTGTGAAAAAATAAAATATGAATGCATCAATTTTATCAATCAGCTGGGACGAGTTTGGGATGGGTCGATGGGAGGGCAGTGGTACATAGTCAGGGGTCAAGGTCTGGGCGCCGATAATCGGCAGTAATGATAAGATCAGCCTCGTCCACACCTAATCTGAGTAAAAAATCTTTAATACGAATTTTGAAAGTATTTAAGGAAGGCGAGTCAAAAATTTTAATATCGCTGAAATGCTTGCAAATATTGCGATAAACAATATGAGAAATGTAAAAAGAATTTGTAGTGGAAAATGTTTTGTTCAATGACATTGAAGCTATTCCGACTGTTGAAGAGTATCTTGTATTGTGCGAGTGAGAAATTTCTTGAAATATAGTATTGCGGTTTTTAAATATATTAATTAAAATGCTTTTGATAAAAAGTTTACGGACAGTAAGAACAGATGATTCTGCAAATAGAGCGTCAGTCGGGTAACGGCTGTTTTTCCCAAAGGCAACTTTTAAAACTGATTTTTGGACAATATTCAAAGGCTCAAGCAGGCTTCTGAAACTGCCCCCCCAAGCTATAATTCCAAAGGACAGCAACGACTGCACATACGCAAAATATGCCATCTTAATTTCTTTATAAGATAGGACTCCGTTCATCTGTCTAAAAGCAAAAATATATTTTCTGATTTTATTTTTAATGTATTCAATGTGATGGGTCCATTTTAGTCTATTGTCAAAAATAACTCCCAAATATTTATATGATTCTACCCTCTCAATGCTTTCACAAGTGCAGTTATTATTTTGAAAATTATTGCAAGTATGAATTAAGATATCATGCGAATTATAATCTGAAAATTTACTAATGGAAATGGGTAGGAACTTGGTTTTTGAAATATTTAAAGAAAGTATATTTTGATCTAGCCATTTTTTAACAATCATTAAATCATGCATTGCTTTATCACGCACCTCGGGCCAAGATTTCCCCTGCAGGAAAATGTGAGTGTCGTCTGCAAACAAAAATAATTTTCCAAAAAGGTTCAATTTAGTCATATTATTTATATAGATAAGAAATAAAGCAGGCCCGAGGTTACTGCCTTGGACCACCCCGTAGTCAACAGGCATAGAATCACTATTTGTACCACAAATAGAAACAAACTGAGATCTGTTCGAAAGATAGTTTTTAAACCTACTAAAAAATCTCAAAAAGTCAAAATCTACTATATATTTGTCAAATACCACTCACTCACGTATCAGAGAATCTCCAAAACTATAAGGCCTAGAGGGTTAAAACTTGGCATGTACGTTCATCTTTGCTCAAAAACGCTCACTAAGAAACGGTTTTGCAAAATTCCGTCAGGGCTCCGCCCCACACGACTTGAAAATTTTGTTACAATGTTATTCTTATGGGGGATTTTTAATAGAAATCAAAGCAACAACGAATCTCCAAAACTAGCCAACCTGAAGGGTTGAAATTTTGTATAGACTTTCCTTTCTACCCATTGATGCTCACTAAGAAACGGTTTTACGAAATTCCTGCAGGGCTCCGCCCCACACGACTTCAAAATTTCGTTACAATGTTATTCTGATGGAGCACTTAAAATACGAATCTAGGAAACAACGAATCTCCAAAACTATAGGACATACAGGGTTGAAATTTGGAATGGATGTTCCTCTTTGCCTATAGGTGCTCACTAAGAAATGGTTTTGCGAAATTTTCACAATGTGTTATGTGCAATAATTAAAATTTACAATAAGATATTACATGTAGCGAATGTTTAAAGGGTTTCATTACACTTCATGATCTAAATGTTTCTAAAGCATACTACTTTTTCCCCACCGTTGTCCCGCCATCGTCAGGCTACTGACACTAAAACTATAATGACATACACATTTTTCTTAAAGTAAAGGTATTTGGGGTTTCATCTTAAAATAAAAGACAGTAGTTTATGCTGTAATGTACATGGATTTTTTATTGCTTACGAAAACTATCAAATTTATAAAGGTTATTTACATCTTGAGTCTTCTTTTTCTTGCTTTACAAAATTCCAATGGAGTGAATTATCTAACTTGAAGTGAGCTGCGCTTCGCCAAACGAAGGCGATCTCCGAATCTGCTGTTGTATTGCTAGCTGCTGTGGTCGCTCAGGACTTGGTTGAAACATCTGAGTAGGTAGACTCGCAGAAGGGGGTGGCCCAAAGAAATGCGCTAATCCCTTCCTCCGGCCTTTGTTGTGAATAGGATTGCGTAATGAACAATAAAGCTTGTGCTCCTCCAGTCGTTCTGCGCCTCTGATACCCAATTTATTCGGCCTACTGCTAAAGTATGCAAAACATGTCTTGCAAATAAATAGCCGACGATAACCTCGAGTTAACTGCCTAGCCACCAACCTGCTGAAATTACTAATGTAAGCATAATGTGAAGTGTTTTCATTAGATAGGAAAAGAAGGTCAAAATGCATCTCTTTCTCCTTGTCTGTAACTCGTAGTGGATACACATAGTGCTCTTCTTGTTGCTCACTATGTTTCTTCTTTTTCTTTTTCTCCAGACCATACACATTTATACTTACGCCGGGGTTATTGCGCTCGAACGTGTGTATTTTGTCTGGTCTGACTGGAAACTCCAATCCCTCGAAATTCAAATTAGATCGTGCCCTAACCTCTGCTGTAAAATGATTTGGAGTAAGCCCATAATTACGAGCATTTTTCATAAATTTGGTCAAGATGGCATATTCAAAGCATCGTTCATTTTTATATTTCTAACACTGAGTACAGCGCGTTTCATGCGAATATCTAGAGGAATGGGGATGAAAGAACTTTCATGAAGAGGGATGAATGAATTGACTGTCGATGGGGCATGCGATTGCTGTTGGACTCTGGCTGGTTGTTCGGACTGTTCCTCCGTAAGTGTTGCTTTACAGTTGAATAGGGCATGGGTCCTCAAGTCATCCTTGCGATTGAAGGCTCTCCCACACCCGTCACACATATGGCCTGAAATAGCATACATATAGATATAGTCACATGCGTAGTAGTTAAAAACCTGAAAAGTTAAATGTTCCCAAAACAGAAATAATTATTCTGAATGTATAAAGCTGCGACTGAATTTTAAAATTTTGTAATAACCTTTTTATTAGAACTCATTAAATAGTAAAACCTTAAGGGGGCGGTCTACCCCAGCCAAAACAACAACAATGTCGAATGCCGCTCGCGGCCGTAGCGCTAGGCGAGTTTGATGGCTGCAGAGGTTTACGGGGATCATGTTTTAAAATTAACTAATTAAGATAGAGATTGGCTGTTAACTTTTTCGAAAAGTAGAAAATATTATCTAGTCGGCTATCTTTTTAGAATTTTTAAATAAAATTTCTAATTTCAGTAATAACCGTCCAAAATCATCTGTTTTTAGTTTTGTAAATGCAGAGGTTTACGGGGATCGTGTTTTAAAACTAATCACTTAAGATAGAGATTGCCTGTTAACTTTTTTTTTAAAGTAGAAAAAAGGATCTAATCGGCTATCTTTTTAGAATTTTAAAATAAAATTTATATTTTCAGCTATAACTGTCTAAAATCATCTGTTTTTATAGATTTTTAACTGAAATTTTCTATTGGTTTTAATGAACTAATTACAAAAGTGTAACAGAGGAAAATTAGTACCGATATTCTTCTTTAATATGACACCTTATTTATAGCTCTAGGCTTCATTTGGCAGAAGATAACACGATTCTAAAAACCCCTTGCATTTGGGTGCGCGCCAGGGGTAGACCACCCCCTTAAGAAAGTACAATAAATATTTTCCGAATGTTCACATCGTAACTGAGATTAATTTTTTTATTTCTTTGATGAATCCTTGCTAGATCCTTGCTAAATGATTTGGAATATAAATGTAAGAATGAAGGATTTGTGTGTGTGGATAACAATTACAAATATTATATGTGAATAAAAGTTTGAAGTAAAATACAAACACATACATGTTGTAGGAACTTCAGCACGCAATGAGGCTTGTGATGGATCCAGTTTTGGCTCGATGTAAGGAGCGGAAGAGTGGTCGGGTTGTGGTTCCGCAGGGGATGAAGTAGGATCAAAGTCTATAACAAATATCAAAAATGTTTTAATATTTTATATTAGATACGTAAAAATAGTGAAAAAATTCAAATCCTTGTCAACACAAACTGTATGGTCTGTCCAAACAAAACATTATAGACATATAAATGAGAATAATGCATTACGGAACTGCGCAACAACGTTTTTAACACAAGATTTCATTGTTAAATTAAATTGGAATAAGTGAATATAGGTTACAGTGGAGCGAACAGCAAGCAAAGAAGTGGATAGTGTTTTTCATCATGATATAAATGAAAGGAGGAATATTTTCTGGAAATTAATGTTAATAGACATCGCTTTGTTCAAATTTAAAAGATTGAATAAAGTTTAGGTTGTAAGTAACCTAAAACTAACCTGGCCTGAATGCAGGGTTTATCGCTGGTCGAGGGAGATGTACAGCGGTGACGTGGCGGCGCACGCCGTCCTCCCTCGCGAACGACTTGTCGCACACCGGGCATGGGAAGATGGTTCCTTCGTGGACAGAACGCTTGTGCCGGGTGAGATGGTACTTGGCCTTGAAGGCTTTGCCACAAGTCGCACAGGAGAAGCGACGTTCCACGGTGTTCATGATGAGCTATAAACAAATAATGCTACGTATTAAAATTAATTTGGAAGTCTAATCTTTTCAGAGTTGAAGGGAATGGGTGCTTCCAAAAATTGATTTACACCTCTATACTACTAGGACACATGAAATAACGATAAAGGTTTAAGTTCTAAATAAAGTCTTCAAACTGCTCAACTAGTGAATAATTGTTTCAGTTCAGTATAAAGTCTCAAAAATTACATTACTAGTGCAAGCAAACGTTACGGAAACTCAATATTGGAATAAAAATTTAAGTTCAATATGAAAGAATACAACAAAATGTTTTAAGAATCACGCTACAATTCATAGTCTAAGCGGAGCAAACCTATCTACTATTATTCTTTTAATTTTAAAAATATTCATTTGAATATTTTAACGTTATCGTACAAGAAGTTGTGAAAACTATGTGCATCCTACTCTTTTAGTAACTCGATAAAGGCAAAACCACTAAGACCTATCACAAAATCTATCTTTATATACAACTAGTTAACTGTAGATGAGAATAATACTTACAATGGAAGTGATGAATATGGAAAGAGTGTACAATCACTGGTACAGGCACTAAGCAGCAGCAGCGAAGCGGAGCGAAGCGCGGGGACGACTGTTCACTACGATGGCTAGGCGGAGACAGAGGCCGGAGGGGGGGGGGAGGGGGGGGGTTAAATGGATGACGCGCGCTCGGCTTGGTTACGCAACCTCTGTTATGTAATCTGACGGTCGTGAAAGGGACGCACAGCTATGTGGCGTGGGTTTGGTGGGAAATAGGAAACGCGTTGTTATGTAACTCGTCAGATGGCTAGTAGACGATCCCATGCAGGGGTGAGGTCAGTCGTATGTTCATTGTCTCGCTCCCCTCTCTGTGGAATGTGCAGGTGGTCGATGAAACCTGAGAAGAGTCATCCCGCAGGTGGCCGGATGCAGGTGTTCAATTTAGCAACAATCTTGGCTTTTTATGAGCGCAGGTGTTCGTCGTTGGTCGCATTCCACAGTGTCTAGACATCATAAATCTTCTTTTGTTTGTGCAGGTGGTCGATGAAATCTGAGAAGGGTCGTTCCGCAGGTGTCCATTCTTTTGTTTGTGCAGTTGTTCAGTGCAGGTGGCCGGATGCAGGTGGCTGGGGGTTTATACCGGTTTGGACCTGTAGAAAAGGATGGAACGAAAGGTGTTGCGTAGTATTATCCCACTCCGCAGTCATGAAATTGATACTCTTGTCGCCGCGGTAGAGCAAGTAGAGGATGCTCTGCTCCTATATACATGATTAAAGAGTTGTATTACACTTCATGATCTATATGTCTCCAAAGCACGCTAAATTTTCCCCACCGTTGCCCCACCTTCGTCTCCGCAATAGCATGTTAAAAGAGATTCATTGCACTTCTTGACATATATGTCTCCAAAGCACACTACTTTTTCCCCACCTCTGCCTCACCTTCGTCTCCACCATCACATGCTAAGAGAGATTCACTGCACTTCTTGACCTATATGTCTCCAAAGTACACTACTTTTTCCCCACCTTCGCCCCACCTTTGCGCCACCTTTGCCTCACCTTCGTCTCCACCATCGCACTTCTTGACCTATATGTCACCAAAGCACACTACTTTTTCCCCACCTTTGCTCCACCTTTGCCTCACCTTCGTCTCCACCATCGCATGTTAAAAGAGATTCATTGCACTTCTTGACGTATAAGTCTCCAAAGCACACTACTTTTTCCCCACTTTTACTCCTCCTTTGCTCCACCTTTGCCCTACCTTCGTTTCCACCATCACATATTAAAAGGGGTCATTGCGCTTCTTGTCCCATATGTCTCCAAAGCATACTAATTTTCCCCACCTTTGTTCCACCTTTGCCTCACCTTCGTCTCCACCATCGCATGTTAAAAGAGATTCATTGCTCTTCTTGACCTATATGTCTCCAAAGCACACTACTTTTTCGCCACTTTTGCCCCACCTTTATCTCATCTTTACCTCACCTTCGTCTCCACCATCGCATGTTAAAAGAGATCCATTGGATTTCTTAACCTATAAGTCTCCAAAGCACACTACTTTTTCCCAACTTAGTTTAATATGCAAATGAGTAAAAAAAGGAATCAAACACCTTTACTATTTCTTCGTGGGTGGTCCTCGGGGGGGGGGGGGGGGGGGGGGTCAGCAGTTTTTTTTGCCCCAATTTGCCGCTCTTTGCCGCTCTACACCCTTGCTTCGGCCAAGTCCCCCTACTCACGGGGGACGCCCCCTGGAGGAAGTCATAGGGGAAATTGTATTGGCCGACGTCATGTTATATATATATCACTTTAAAGATCATTAAATTTAAATCACAATGCTACAAACCCGATCTCAAAAGGTCGTATATAACGTGAGTCAT
The DNA here is from genome assembly GCA_030545055.2 of Neoaliturus tenellus. Lineage (NCBI taxonomy): Eukaryota > Metazoa > Arthropoda > Insecta > Hemiptera > Cicadellidae > Neoaliturus > Neoaliturus tenellus. The sequence continues at coordinate 222,694,990 of CM061533.1, forward strand.
TACGTTTTGAAATTTCGGTGAAATGCTTTTATGAAAAGTTTGACTCCCAACCATTTCTGGCTCGAATGTTCATTTGAGGTCTGCTTTGCGGCATTGCTTCCTGTTAAACAGGATCCTAAAGCTTACGTTAAATATTTCTAAAAAAATTTCCATGGCCTTTTCCAAATCGAGCTGAAAATCATAATGCAAAAAAATATTTCGGACAGCAATTGAAGACGGCAAATGAAAACTTAAAAAACCCCTTTAACTTGATTTTCAGTATATTTTTTGTCCTTAAAACAAGAGATAAATAGAAAAGAAATAAAATTGTAAACAATGCGACCAACTCGACCTCAAATGAACATTTGAGCTAGATATATATGGCAGGCAGTCAAACTTTGCATAAAAAGCATATTGCCGGAATTTCAAAATACAATAACTCTCGTTATATTCGATCTTTTGAGATCGGGTTTGAGGCGTTGTAATCTACAATTATAAACCTTTAAAATAATATATGACTTGACATAGGCCAATATAGTTTCCTCTACCATTTTCACTAGGTGGCGTCCCCCTTGTTGTGCCCACTCTGGAACTGTGGCAACATAGATTTTTTACATCTATTAAATGTCCCCAACAATAATCAAAAGTCAAATTTCGTTAGGCTTTTAGGGCATGCTCAAATTATTTAGGGCCACATCAATAGGTATTGTGTATGTGAGTCCTTTTCTGCACTGAACAAAGGTCAATCTGCCAGCAGATATTCGGTTGAATGTGAACAGTTAGCCTCCTAGATTACATGATGGCTGTGATGTTTGCAGCTTGAAACATGTTTTGTGAATTTTACAATTAAGTTTACAAAATTTTTACTAACGAATTGAATTATTTAAGTAACAGAATATGTTGAGGGGTGTATGTTACAAATCTACGACGTTTATATGGTAACCAACTTCAATAGAATGATCATAGACCATAAAATAAAAGTGGTTAGTTTTAAAAACTAATTACAAATAATCAGATGTTTTATAAAAGTTTTATTTGTATTTTTGAAACTTTTTGAGACCATTCAGAAAAGATTAAGCTGGTAACCAAGTAAACGAGGGTAAAGTGTAGGTGGTTACCAAGGGAATGGTGGGAATCGTAGATCAAATGGCGCAAATCAACACTGGGCAAAAAATTATCATGCGATTATCTCTCTATATATAGTTTAACCTCGTTGGGTTAAGCATTTTAAATATCCGTTAGTATACAGCTGTAAATAAGTGTAGTTTTTGGTGATGTCTGATGATCACAATATTGAATTGGTCGGATTTAACTGATTTAGAACTATTTATGTAACACTTTTAGCAAAGACATGTCACTGTTAAAATTATATAATTATGTATAAAATTAATTATGCTAGATTTTGAGCAATACGTAGCCTACATTACATAGTGTTATTGAATTCCCCTTCGGAAATTCCCCTTTACCTTATTATGATATTTATCATATATGTGATTCTGGATTAAAAAGTTTTTACACAATTCACACACCTGGCTTAAACACTATTCGCAAACATGTTCAATACTTATTTTCCACAGACCTAATCAAACTACCTCTACTCAAAATGGGATGTTAACCAGTAGTTGATGCGAGCAAAAGACCAACTGTAAATCGCCGTAGAAGGTTAAGTGGGCTAGTTCCAACCGTCCCAACGATAGCCGAGCGCCGTTATGACGTACAGCGAGTATTCAAAAGCCAAGACTTGTGAGCCATTGTGTGATAGCGCTTATCATCAATGGCGGCGCGTCGGATCAGGGGCTGCTTTGATCCGCATCGGCCGCGATACTGTCATAAGGAATGGAAATAGTTGTGGGGTCGCCATAAATAAGGCACTCGAGCCGACACGGGTTCTCGTTTACAGAGGCATCTCCACGGCCCAAATACGGCACGCTACTGCATTACCGACGGTGCTGCGCTCTGGGTTACCGACAATTACCGACAAACACGGCTACTGCCACGGCTACTGACGCCGTTTCGTCATAACTGGAATACGCAACGCTGGTGCGGCATACCTGCGGTTTTTTTATTAGAGAGCACTAAATCTTACATGTTCAACGAGTCTTGAGTCTCAAACCTTCTTTCCTTCATCCAAGCAAATTTATACTGACAAATCTGCACGGAGAGCTAGTGGAATAAGAAAAAGATTGATCTCATGCCCTGTGAAGAGGGTCTGCGAGACCATACCGGAGGTAACACGTCTTGAAAAATTTTTTAATCTTATCATTTTTAAGGAGACATATTTTATCAGAACGTTTGTGAAGTTTAATAAACACGGAAATGTAGATTCACGTTGACGGAGTGAGCAAGAGTAATGATTGTAATTTATAAACATGTTTCTCTTAACATTTATAAGCTATATGATACTGTTCTGCATGCTAGGCCTAACATATAATGAGCGAATACGTCGACTCAGAGAAAGCAAATAAAACATAGACATAGGCGCCCTAGGAATTTGCCTTAGGAGTCTATGAGACAGACTAGAGCAGGCCGTGAGAAAGTAATTTTATTCCTCAGCTGCCAGTAATTCATGATTGGTTCCGCAATGTTCCATATTGGGTCCCATCTTGTTTCTCGTCTACATTAACGATATTTCTAGTTGCAGTTCTGTATCTTCCAAATCTCTAACAATTTTCGCAGATGATTCTTCTTTATTTATCAGAAACAAGAACATTTTAGATCTTGAAAAGGATACGTTCGCCAGTCTCAATGTTCTTGCACAGCATTTTTCTTATATTGATTGGAATATGAATTAAAAGAAAATTAACTTCATGTTTACAGCCAATTCTCAAAGAAATAAAAGTCTTGACAGGACTGGCATTTCTCTTCCCTCCGTTTCTTTTTTAGTTGATGAGGTTTTCGAAGCATCTTGCTTCGTGAATTATTTTGGAGTGAGATTGGACGATAGTCTGTCATTGAAGGATCCTCTACTTTAGCCTCTAACATTTTTATTTTAAGAAATTTAGCCGTATTTATCTATATTTATTGTGTAAATTAGTGTATTTTAGTCTCATTGAGAATAATTGGGCCTCAGCAGCAAATGAATTTAAGGCGAATTTTTGTATTGAAGAAAAACAATTAGATGTGTATCTAGGCTTAGGCCTGGAATTCGTATAGACAAAAGTTTGCGAACTTCAGATTTTAACTCCCTCTCTTATTTATGTTGGGAACGATCATTTATGTTAAAACAACCAACTTGGTAGACCCAAAATAATTATGCACCCAGGAATCGTAGAGTAAATTCATCTTGGCAGCATAACTTAAAACTGTTTGAATCCAAAGCAGCTATGCTTGTCTGAAGTTGATGTTAGTTAGGTTTTGTTAGTTTTTGTGAATTTCATTATGTTTACTGTAGTTAGGTTTGGTAATTTTCTAATGTTTCGTAAAGTTGTGTTAGGTTTTGTTAATTTGCGTTGGTTTTCGTTAATTTCGTTACTGTATGTTTCGTTAGGTTTTGTTATGTTTCGTCAATTTTCGTTAGGTTTCAAATATACTTATTTCCATCCCTCCCTCAAATTTCGTTTTTGGTTGAGTGACATCACTAACACTCCTTGCTGAGTCGCAAAACGAGGGCGCAATGGACCTTGAGTGAGAATATCCGCTATCTGCTTTTTTCCCTCGATGTGGCAAACTTCAAGCTCCTTCAAGTTAACCTTTTCCCTGACAAAGTGGTGCCTCACATCAATGTGCTTGATTTTGAAGTGGAATTCAGGATTTTTTAGCAAGGTGTGCTGCACTTAGGTTGCCTTTATATAGTAAAGGAATACCTATTCCAAATGGCATTTCCTCTATAAATTGCTTAAGCCACTCAGCTTTCATGGTAGACAAAGAGATACATTTCTGATGCTGACTAGCCAGGAAATCGTATAGCCAGAGTATGTGCAAATGACTCCTGTACGCGAATGTCTCGGCTTGCCACTGGTATAATCTGCGTCACTGAAGCCCACAAGCTCCTTCCTCTGGTTGCTTCTGTACACCAAACCGGACTCAAACTTTTCCATCCATACCGACTGGACTTCCTCCTGGGAATCTTTCCAAGGTCGGAGTCACTTTCTGATTGCTGACCCGACTTTAGCAGTAGGTAGAATGGATCTTCCTCGGAATCAGTGAACTTTACTATATCAATTCCGCACTGGAGCAGGAAGATATAATTATTGGAAATACAAATGGGGAATGGCAGAAGATCATCCAGTCATGCAGCTATGGTGCGGAGTTCCAGACTATGACTCACATTGTCCCCGAGTGCCCTTTGAGTGCTTTTCCGGAAGGGCTGATGGGCCTGCATTGTGCAAGTGAAGCTGGGCTGCAATGCCTGAGCGCACTGGATTTAGCTTTATAGAGAGATCATAAATTTTTATTTTAGTTTAATTTCAAATGTACTGACGCAGGTGCTTTGCACTGCAGAACATCTTTTATATTATTATTATTTTAAGTTCGTAGCTGGATATGATAGCCATACGATACATACCAAACCGAGATCAATAGTTCTTTCAGGTATCTAAAAATCGTCTTCACTTTTCTCCCTGAGTTATCAGATGACTGCTCAACATCCTGGGCTGCATTGCTTATAGCAAAGGGATTGTCAGATCTCGTTCCTGATGACAAAAAATCAAACTCCCAACTGCTCTACGATATGAAACCTTTTTATTCAGTGGTCTTCCAGCCTCTCTTCCGGAGTTTGCTCTAGTCGGAGTCTTGACTTGTCTAGAGTCAGCTATTCCATATTTATCTAACATATTCTCAATGTAGGCTTTCTGACTATTATAGACCCATTTTATTTGCTAATGTAATTTTAATCCGAAGTAACAATCACGATCAGATACTTTTATCTTAAATTCTGATTTAAGACTTTGTAAAAACACCTGTATCTCATCAACGTTGGTTCCGGCGATCAGTCCATCATCAACATAAGACACGAGTGTCATCTTGTTATTGTTGCTGTTTCTGTTTTGGACGTACAAACATGAATCTAATTTACTCTGCAATAATCCTTGTAAACAATTTAAACTTTCCATTTGCCACAACACTTCAAACAGCACGAACAGTTTTTCCAGTCTTAGGACTGAAGGTCTCCTCATAGTCTTCTTCTCGCTGTGAAAATCCCCTTGCAACATTTTCTTTGAGATCCCACTTTGTTCCAATAATTTTCTTCCCTTTCGGTCGATCAAATACATTGTTTTCACGAAGATCTTGAATCGTTTTTTCCATGGCAGTTCTCCAGTCAACACTATTTGACGCAGTACGATACAAACATAATGCTCCAAATACTGTAGGGGATTTATAACAAGACCAGCTCGAGTATTGTGACAAGTCAATTTCTCTTACATAATTAATGTTTCGTAATTTTTGGGTTAAGTGTGTGTGTATGTTAGAGTGTCCTAATTCCTCAGGTGCCTTCAATGAACGGGAGGAGTATACTACTTTTCACTAACACAGTCTCAGGGTTCTGTAAAGGGCTCTAACACATAGGTACACTTTGAGGTAAAAATAATCATTGGTTTATTATTCATTATTAAAACTATTTACAAGGCTATTTATTTTGGCTGTTTGGCCTTAACTCCCAAATGTTCACTTCTCCATTTCTGTAGAAAAGTACGTCACAGGGGAACTGGCATTGTTTTTTATGCGGAGTACCGACGACGGCCGCATAACTTCCTTCTCTCTGGAGCCATAGCCCTTTGAAGTAATGGACAGCTTACAATGGCCCCAAAGCAGCCACTTCCTCGTGGGTCATGGTGTGGACCGCTCCACAGATCTTTTTAAACTGCATTCTGTAACATAATGCTGCTCTCTTAACATATTGGACACATCTTATCTTGGACGCTTTAGACCATGTCAAAAAAACGAATAAATAAATTGTCATCGATGTTCAGTTCGGCAGAGTATTGGTCTCTCGCCAAAGGAGTCATGTACAGTGTGCCACGGTGGGCAGGCGCCAATCCCACTGCTATGCAGCCTCACTCGCCTCGCCTCAGGAGTAATGTGCAGTGTGCCACAGTAGGCAGGCGCGAGGCGCCACCGCCACCGCCATGCAGCCTCACTCGCCTCGCCCGCAGCGACGCCTGATAACCCCACCATTGTACCTTCCATTTCATTGAGACTTTAATTGAACGATGCTCCAAATTACACCTTCCCCGCAGAGTTCGCGATAGCCGCAACAGAAGCCGGCGTCATTCCAATAATTATAGTTATTTGCATTTCCTAAGTCCGTACGGTCGGACGTGTTTTTTTCCTAAACCACCCGAGATCCTGTAATGGTTGTCCTGCCCCGGAAAACCTTTAATCAAGCCTAATTATTCCTAGTCCGTGATGGGTAAAATTCATCAAAATCAAGTCGGACGACCGCGGGCCATACCTTAATGCCCGCTAAAGAAAATGAATATGCGGCCCCGAGGAGGGTAATTTATAGCATTACAATAGTGAGTCCGGTAGCGCATTCCCTGGTAACCACGGGGTCGGGGCTACCAGGACTGCTGAGGGGGCTCGGGGGCTGCCCCCGGCGACTCATTTGTAAGCTATGTGTTTATACTGTCCGGATGTACTAACTACCCCGTCTGCGAATGTCGACGGTGATTAAAGGAGAAGCTTGTTAATCGATAATCAACTGATTTGTGACCTATTTGTTGGAGTATGAGGAAAATTAATTTAGTATTAACTTTAAAATAGTTAAGAAGGTGTTCATAGATGAAAAATATTGTACAGTAGTCATGTACCTTGAAAATGGGCTCGCAAATGATCATACTGTTGTTTTAATATATTAATATTTTTATCAGTTGTTGGCGGAAACAACTACAAACCAAGCCCTATCCAACGACACCAAAAACTTGAAAATCGGTTAAAAATTGTAGGAGGAGTTCTCAATACAAAAAAACCCCTTAGCGTATTAAAAAAGTATAGATTTGCATGTAATGTGTTCACAGACATTTCCTATACTATACTATAATACGAGCACTGTCTGAAGGGATGTGTGTTCCACGATCTCGAAATCCAGCGGATAGATTTTGCTTAAACTTTGCATTTAAAATATTTTGGCCCAAAAATAAGCTTAGAAACAGTCTCAATCCCAGGAAAATCGATTTTGGTCCAAATTTAAGTTTAAAAGTCATAATCTTTAACATTGGTCTAATGGGTTGCTATTTAGGCAACGAAATGTATACAAAAATAAAGGAACATTTTTTTAAGCATTCGTTTTGAAACTGCTGTTAACTGTGAAGTGGTATAGTTGGTTGTTGGTGGATATTTCATATTTTTATTACCATGACACTATAACAAAAGTTAATTAAAACCAAAGAGCAAGGCTCGTTAAATCTGGTACTTATTCTGAATACAACAAATGCTGTAAATATTTTAATATTAAATGCGTACGATGGGTGAATAGAAACTACAAAAAAATTTTGAAACCTAATTGCAAAATTACAATTGAGGGGTTAGGGAGACAATGACAATTTATTGACAAACTTTATTACTCAATATTGTTTGCACTTAACATTGTATTGTTCGCTTTATAATTTATTATTGTCATTTGTACAGCAAATTAAAGATAGGTAGTTATATTGATAATTTTTTATCGTGGGCGAAGAACAATTTGATATCGTGAACTAATATTTAAAAAATTGTATCTAACAAATTAATCAATTTACCTGGATTAAATCTAGTATACTTTACCACATAACCAAACTGTATTACATGGGCTTAAAGTCTTAGATAAAACTTAGCACCGGAAATGTATATTAGCCTACATATAAAACTGTGTTCAAAGTATGTTTTGGTTGGTGGTTTCAGATTTTTTTATCAATTCACTAAAATACAAATTGTCAATAATACAAATATGATATTAAATAAATATTTATTCTGCAAGTAACGTATTTCCAAAGTTACTGATGTGTATTATTAATATTGTTAATTTATAATTATCAATTTATTTATTCATGTGGTTATCAAGGGATCAGTTTCTTCGTTGGAGTACACTTTTCAGCGATCAAATAATCATCCATGAATTTAGTTTCACACGTTTCTGGTGTTGTGTTAAACAGGGTTTTCTTTATCCCAAAGTATTTAGGTTTAACCTGTTGAAAATAAACAAAGTTGTAATGTACTGAACTTGCAATCGTCAAAAAAGGTTAATGCTAAAAAGCTAACGAGTATAAAAAGTAACGAGTAAAATAATTGTGATGCTAAAAGTCTTACATCTCAATTTAAACAACGTTTCAATGTTATTTGAAAAGCGTTTATCCTGTCCGATTTTAAGGGGCGGTTTACACCATGGTTGAAAACGGAATTTTGCCATGTTTATTTACACAGATATATCAATAAAAATTGGCAACTTTTGGTTGTCAACTCTATTATGAACCCGCCTTTATATTAACATACATTTATACTTACTTCATTTTTCACAACATATCTGTTAATGTACGGAAACGGATGTCTGTAATCGTAATTGTAAGTGGTTACTAAATCGATTTCTTCACTATCCAACCCTTCGTAGTCTTCTGGGTTCTCCTCACTAAAAAGGCAATATTTGAGTTAAAAAATGTTGCATGGAAAATAAGGTGCATAAACTTGATGGGCGAGACAATTGGTTACTTGACAACTTTATCGAAGCGTTTTAATTAGATGATAAATCATAAATACATATCTTCATCCAGTTAAGCGTCCTGCAATCAGATTTAATCAACAATATGATTAAAATCTCTTAGTAAATACCAGAAACTCTTAGTATTTTATTCATTAATAAAATTACTAAGATACTAAATAAAAGAATTGGCTACATTGGGGCAATTTCAATTTCTTAAAAAAACAATGTGGCCTATTCGTATTTTCATAGAGACTGTAATGAACTTTTAACACTATAGACTGAACTGAAAGTTTGACAATTGTATATTCGTCATATTATTAAAATAAAAATGATGCCTTGAAGTTTTCAAAATATCTATCTCTATATATTAATACGCAAGAATGTTTCATTTCCTCCTTTTTTCTCAGCTTTTGTGCATCGTAGGAGAAATCCGTGCATTAGAAAGGTATAGGGGCCTAGTCCTGTAGATGAGCAGGACTAATTCACATTGGACACCAGGGCTACACCCCACAGGCTTTCAAAGTTCCAATGTTAATCTTATGGAGGAAGGAGAATTGATTGAATCATTAGACAGATGTTGTAAAAACAACTGCTAGAACACCAGGAAGAACATATGTTTCAGTTATAAAATGTGTTTAAACTTCTTTGGTCCAGATCAACTGAAATTTTGATCGAATTTCGATCAGGAGGTGACCTCTAGTTTGCATAATTCCGTTTTGAAACATAAGCCAATCCTACAACCTTCCCCCTATTTCTAAACTCACAGCAGCTTCCCCGTGGTGAAGTTGACCATGGGTTTGTGCACGGCACGGCTAAGTTCTTCCTCGCAAACCTGCCTCAGCATGGACTGCGTGGTCGTTTCCCAAGGGACTTCGTCGGTCCCCAGGCGTTTGTACGTCGACAGGAAGTAGTGCCCTCCCGGGGGGTTGTAGGGGTCGTTGTCCTTGGGGTGTGCTTCCAGGGGCAAGAACCTGAAAATACACTTATATACTTGAAGTGTTGTACTGTAGTTTCAAGTAGAACGACATAATTATAAAATAAACGGTATCAGTTTACTGACACATACTTTCTCCCAACAATATAAAAAAGGTGTTAAAAGCTCCAAACATTAATGTCTTGATGACTCAGTCGGATAGCTACCAGCTGAGCAACGCTCGTTTGACCCTACACGCGTCTGTGACTTTTAACAACGTACTGCGTTTACCGCTAAACGAGATATTGAATTTTCTCCGCAACCACTTGACGTAGAGCAATAATTTAAAATACTGGATTATTTAGTTTTTTGAGCTTGATTTAATGGTGATAAGTAAAATTTATTTCGAGACAACAGCTATTTTGAAAATTCAAAAAACTGATTTTTGAAACACTTTTTACTCCATAACTTTTGAACGCGCATTTTCTCGGAGATGCGGGTGGTGTCATTTTATTCAACATTTTAAGCTTAATAAACCACAAAATTTTAATCAAAATCGTTAGAGCCGTTTTTGAGAAATTTTGATTTTTGACGATTTTTGAGGGTTTTTGGGGGTAAACTACCCTTAAAAATCAAAAATTTAAAAAAATGAAAAAACGCCTGGAATTATCGTGGGTTTGGACCTACGTACCAAATTTCACCAAAATCGGACCATTGGGGCATTCTCTAGCTCTGTATACATCCAGACACACACACAGACACACACACACACAGACATCACTCCGAAAACCACTTTTTTGGACTCAGGGGGAACCAAAATGGATAAATCCACCAACAACTCAAATTCGAAAATTTTGACGAAAACAATACTTTCTCCATATACTATGGTATAGGGGGAGAAAGTAAAAAGTTGAGGTGTTTTCTCCTAGAGCAGCTTAAAGACAGGACTGCTATACCGTCTATATAAAGTACACTTGTATACGGCTCGATAGGGGATCAGCCCTCATGCCCCTGGTTAGTTCTACCAACTCTGTTTTTTGTGTAAAGATTTTAAATGATACTTTAAATGCATAGCTTATCAACTACTATTTAACCTCTAATTTTTTATTTATCTATTATGTAGTTTTCATTTATCCTTTATTCAACCAAGGTTTAAAAATTTCTTCGTAAATCTGGATGGATATATACTGTTTAATGGATGTCTGCATGTTGTTTCTTTTGTTTTTGACTACTTTATTAACATGGGAATTGTGTGTTGTGAGGTGAGCTTAGTGAATGAACTTTACCGAAAATTGTACGAACTTTTAACTCAACATTCCAAATACTGTGAAACAAAAAATCTTTTAGCTTCATGTGATGTTTACTCTAAAAGCCCTATATATAATTTTGCAAATGGCTTATAAAACATGCAAATATATTTTTTAATGGTAGTAGGCTAACAATATCTTCTTAAGGAAACATTTGGTTCTCCCGACCCTGGATTTCTAACCTCGCAGTGTCATAGCGTAACCTGTTTACAAACATTGTTCAAATATTACCAGTTATCTATCTTCGTTGGTGCACTATATTTTGGTGAGAAATGAAGATATCTATCGGAGTCATCTTCTTTCTTAATATTCTTGAATAATTCTTTCATAGATTTTTTAAGTTCTTCCATTTTAAATTCTGTGATTGTGTTAAAATTTCCTAAAGGTTATGTAAATTAAAGGTTAAAACTAAAACTAAAATTATTACAACAGCATTGTATCTTTTAATTTTCTTTTTAATCAGCTGTTACTTTAGAGGCTATACCGTTGAAAAGAACATACATTTGTTTGTTTTTTGTTAGAACCAACAAGGACAACTAACTATAGTTGGAACCAAGGCAATTAGAATATACTCTATTTTAATTGCCTCGGTTGGAACCTTTTTTTCTATCGCCACCTAGTTCAGAAAACAAAGATATAATAATCTTGTTCCAGAAATCTGATCAATTCTAATTTATTTTAATATCCTACCAATGTTCAATTGAATTATTGGTTTCCTTATAATAGGTGTGCATGTGAAACGCAATGCACCACACTAAATTCAAATTCAAAATTCAAATTCAAAATTGTTTATTATTAAACAACTATAGTATACAGTATAACATTGATAAACGTCTTAAACCTATGCTTATAAGGCCGGTTCCTACGTGGGCGACAGATGAGACGCGACGAGAGCGACAGAAGCGACGCCAGCGACAAGCTTGCATCGCCATAATGTTATACATTGTAAATTGTTGTCGCTCCTGTCGCCCACTAAGAACGCTCCAATGCTTATACATTAGTTTGAAATTTTGTCGCTCTCGTCGCGTCGCATCTGTCGCCCACGTAGGAACCGGCCTTAGACATAAAAAAAATACTTAATTTGCTCTTTCAAAAATCCTTAATCATGTGGAACTAACTTTTAACTAAATATAATTATATTTTTCCTCTAAAAATTCCAACATCTGACTAAATTTCTAAAGGTCCAAAATGATTGCAGGTTTCGAATAGGTAAAAAATTGGGCTTAACATTTATGCCTCTATTTTTAAAAATACTATGCACTTGCTAATCATTTTAGATGGAGTATCCAATATGAACAAATAAATCAACAAAACCCCTATTTTTTAGGTCATTACAATTTGATAACATTTTCTATTTAGGCCTATCTTTAGTAGGGATTAAATTATATTTCTTTATGACACCCCCAGGGAAAATATTATTATTACTAGCAAGCATCTCGAGGTATTAAAAAAAAGAAATCATCTAATTTCGTAATTTTGTCTAGTACTCAAGACTGCTATGACAATGGTGTTAAGGCTGCGGTCTACCCCAACCAAAACAACAACAATGCCGAATGCCGCCTCGCGGCCGTAGCGCTAGGCGCTGCAGAGGTTTACGGGGATCGTGTTTCAGAATTAACCGATTAAGATAGAGATTAGCTGTTAACTTTTTCTAAAAGTAGAAAAAAGGATCTAGTCGGCTATCTTTTTAGAATTTTTAAATAAAATTTCTAATTTCAGTAATAACTGTCTAAAATCATCTGTTTTTTAGTTTTGTAAATGCAGAGGTTTACGGGGATCGTGTTTAAAAATAACCTCTTAAGATAGAGATTGGCTGTTAATTTTTTTTTAAAGTAGAATAAAGAATCTAGTCGGCTATCTTTTTTCGAATTTTAAAATAAAATTTCTTATTTCAGCTATAACTGTCTAAAATCATCTGTTTTTTATCGAATTTTAATTGAAGTTTTCCATTATTTTTAATGAACTAATTACAAAAGTGTAACAGAGGGAAATTAGTAACGTTATTCTTCTTTAATAACGTTAATATCTTAATCGGTTAATTCTGGAACATGATCCCCGTCCCCGTAAACCTCTGCAGCGCCTAGCGCTACGGCCGCGAGGCGGCATTCGGCATTGTTGTTGTTTTTGTTGGGGTAGACCGCAGCCTTAACGTTATTACAAATACCGTAAAACCCATACAGTAAGTCTAAATAATTAATTATTACAACAATAAGTACGATACATTGTCTTTATGCTGATTAAACTGATGTAGTAAAACAACCGACAGGATATTTTACCTAAACTTATCAATAATCATATAGTATTACAACTAATACATTTACCATTTCAAACTTTTTAATATGCTTATCAAAATTACAGCATTTTTATAATGGCAAATATTTTTAAATTAGCAGTTGTATTCAAGCCAATTTGCAATTTTCACTCTAAGCAAATATAATTATGCTGCAATAACCATCAAAATTATTCATTCTTTTGATAACGTTATGCCTTAAATAAAAATAATTAATAGTTATTTAAATCTGTGTACAAATCTAAAAGATTTAGGAAAATCCGGAGACTATATTTTGCATTAAAGACCTAAGGCTTGAAGAGCCATTATTGGAAAGAGAAAGGTTATTGCAACTTGATGTGTTAAGGTAGGATGTACATTTTGTTAAAACACTTACATTTATTTTAGATTTTCGGCCACACTCTTCGAATTCTATTACTGCTATGGAGGGCACTTCAACAGACTGCTCAACATTTACGGCTCTTACTTCTAGATGTTCACTGTTGTATTGCTAATATTCACTGTGTTACTGATAAGGAGGACATTTCACGATACTGCTAAACATTTACGGCCCTTACTTCTAGATGCTCACTGTTGTATTGCTAATCTTCACTGTGTTATTGATATGGAGGACATTTCACGATACTGCTAAACATTTACGGCTCTTACTTCTAGATGTTCACTGTTGTATTGCTAATCTTCACTGTGTTATTGATATGGAGAACATTTCACGATACTGCTAAACATTTACGATCATTACTTCTAGATGTTCACTGTTGTATTGCTAATATTCACTGTGTTACTGATAAGGAGGACATTTCACGATACTGCTAAACATTTACGGCTCTTACTTCTAGATGTTCACTGTTGTATTGCTAATCTTCACTGTGTTACTGATATGGAAAACATTTCACGATACTGCTAAACATTTACGGCTCTTACTTCTAGATGTTCACTGTTGTATTGCTAATCTTCACTGTGTTACTGATAAGGAGGACATTTCACGATACTGCTAAACATTTACGGCTCTTACTTCTAGATGTTCACTGTTGTATTGCTAATCTTCACTGTGTTACTGATATGGAGGACATTTCACGATACTGCTAAACATTTACGGCCCCTACTTCTAGATGTTCACTGTTGTATTGCTAGTCTTGGCTGTGTTACTGCTATGGACACTTCTTGAAACTATTTACACTCCTTACTTCTTGTTTTGATTCCCTTGATTTAGTTTCTTAGGTTTTACTAATTTTTAATTTTGCTCTTATTGCTAATTCCACTATTTTTGTCAGTTTTTTCTCTTTTGTTTTGTATTTTTTTTTTCTTGTTATTGTTTGATTTTATTAATTTTGTGTCTTGCCTTTGTTGCTAACAGCACTATTTTTGTTGTTTTTTTTATATTTTTATTAATTTTTTATAGTTTTTTTCTTTTTTTCTTTATATTTATTTTTATATTGGTATTGCTAACCTGTAAATAACAAGAAAAACAATGTTTTAGTTATCTTTCTCTATTTTTACTTCATATCTTATTGGCAAAACATTTATTTGCTAAAAAAATACACAAAAATTGCAAATTGGCTTTTGATACTCCTGCTAATTTTAAACCGAAGTCGAAACCCTAGTCTTATTTCTAATAGAAATTACAAAATATCTTAGCTTTCCGAAGGCTCATCTCGGTCCCCGCAATCCACTCTGCATGACGGCACCCCGTTCTCTCGTCTTTTTGCATGACGAGTGGCGCAGTGACGAAGTCTGACAGACCTTCAGAGCTCCAAAAGTTTCCTGAAATAACATAAAAACTTAATTTTTAAATAACATTGTCAGAAAATAAAAAAAAATAAGTTATTCGCATAAGAAAATTAATGTGATTGTTTGCTTGAAAAACAATAGTTCATTCAAAAGGTCATCACTGTCAAAGAAAAGGAAAACCATCGAAAATTCTTAAATGAACTGATCAATTTTTATTTTATATAAGAAGGTTTTAACTTTATATTTTGGGTTGGTAAACAAATAATCCAGCCCACTGTAATAAATAAAGCCATTCAATAGCAGACATTTTAAAGATAAATGTAGTTATACAAGTAAACAACAGAATGGCAATTATAATGACGGAATGGCAGTACTGTATCAACAGGAGAGTGAATATAGTAAAGTTGTTTCTTGGAGGTTAGTGAGCAAAGGGATCAAGCTAATCCTGAAGACGAGCTTTCATAAATCATAGGAGCTTATATCCCTGTATGGGTTTGTATAAATTTTAATCTTATTCTACCCAACCTCTTTCGGTATATATAGAATATAGAATATTCTTTCGGTTCTTTCTATATTCTTTCGGTAGAAGAAGTTGGTGAAGTTCAGGAATTTTGCTAGTATTACTACAAAACCCACACTAGTGAACGTATTCAAAGTTATGTATAAACATTTGCATGGTGATAAATACAAATTACTAATCAATCTAAAAATTTTATCACATGTACATCCATTTTTTCTTAGTTTCAATTCGAGGAAATGACGTTGCAATCTTATCTTGATACAAGCCAGTTTTTTCGCCTCTTTTCTCGTCATTGTAAGCCTTTGAGAAGATTTAAAAACTAAGAGATAATGTAAAATAACTTCAGACAGCTGAGCACTGACTGGTAACATCATAGAGCTGCATAAAATAGGCACGAGTGCTGGTAAGATGTTTTGGCTTAGGCTACGGCAAAATAATAAAGCATTTCATTACCTGATGTTAAAAAATGCAACATTTAGTCCGAAGTCTGAAAGAGCACCAATTGGAATCAGTGAAGAACAAAATTTAACTCGTAATTTTGTCCTGGAATGACTGAATATTTAAAAAAAAGTTTAACTACATTCCTTAGCAACCAAAACAACAATACATACAAAGAAAAGTGTTTATTCTTAAAACCTTTTCGTACTTTAATTAATAAATTGAGAGACTATAACTCATTTTAACAACCCATTAAAAAGCTTTATTTTGGGTTTACAAATTAATTGTATATTATTTTCAGGTTTTGATTAAATTACATCAATTGATTCAAATAGTCGTAATAATAACATTTATTCCACTGACAAGTTGAAGATTACCTCTTTAACTCCTAGATTAATTTTTATGAACATCTGTAAGTCTAAATCCCGGCACACGAATTGCCAAGAGTATATGACACATCCACTAGCGACGGTCCGCTGTCTTATAATGTTACTTAAAACCATTCTCACCAAATGAACACCAAAATAAAATGAATTACCGTACTTATCAAATACTGTAAATTAATCTTAGAAAATTCCCCTTAAAAAATTATAAGTCTGTTCCTTTAATGGTGAGTACGGGGTACGTGACCACCATAAAAGCTCATAACAACCCAATAAACATGTTTTAAGACTTAGTTCGAAACTTTTATTTATATGTTGGCACTTTACTGGTTGGAGTGATTGTGTTTAAGAGGGCGTTGGAGTGCCGCCATGTTGGATTTATTTCCCATAAGAGCAATGCTAAACTTGTCCCCGGCATTTGTCATATAATTTCTTTATTTTTTGTCCGATTGGTTCAGAATAAATAGCTTTTGAATCACAATTAAATTCCCCGTTCCTTTTGCGAGATCGAATCTTTGTAAAGAATTTATAAAATTCTGTTGAAAATGTTTTAAAAGTAGTAAAAAACTTGCTTTGTTATTTCAAGTTAGTAAAAAACACTAATTTTTATAAAAAATTCCTCTCGCAAACCAAATCCGCCTTGATGAACCCTTTATTTAGAGCTATAAACCATTATTTTCTGATTATAAATAAAAGAGTTATTTGACATCCCGTTTAACATTGCTCTTATGGGGGAAAGGCGGAATTTGGATTGTCTCCAACGCCCTCTTAATTTACTCCACATCTCACACTTTTCTTCTGGTAGTATATTGTACGTTGCATGCAAACAATATACTACCAGAAGAAAAGTGTGAGCCAAATGTGGAGTAAATTAAACACAATCACTCCAACCAGTAAAGTGCCAACATATAAATAAAAGTTTCGAACTAAGTCTTAAAACATGTTTAAGTCTTAAAACAATGGTTCGTTGCATATCAAACGAACCAATTGTTTTTTCTTGGCATCTGTAGGCTCTTTTAAACTAACCTGTGAATCCGAACTTGTTTGTTTATTTGAATCATATGCATTTGAAAACAAACACTACGAAAATTATGATTAACCCTTTCCTTTATTTTATATTCATTTCAAATTATTTGTCAGGCATAGTGGGTTTTAACACTAATATCCCCGAATCTCCGAATATCAAGACATCATTGTTTACAGAGCTGGACATCAGACGGTCGTGTTGGCATCATGACTCCATCAACCTCCTGCGGGCCAGGATGATCATGCAGGACCTGATCCCCAACAAGGTCCCGAAGGACCTTCCCTACATGGTGGAGTACATGCGAGGCACCGAGGACGCTGTCATCAAACATTCTCCTGAAGGCAAAGTGCGAAGGATAATGATGCTGGCGTTGACAGATGTCCTGGGAGGGTACTTGCAGGCTGTGGCGATCCCTCTCGCTAAGGAGGCTTACTACGCCGGCAACATCGACTACGCGACCATGGCAAGACTGCACGAAATGTTGAGAGAAATGAGAGCAAGGTTGAGAACAGACGGAGGAAGATGGTCGAGGCCTTTGGACATGTCAAAATTCCCAACAAAAGTTACCCAGCTTCGTTTGTCAAATCAAAACCCGGACTTGGCTTGCAAAGCGATATTCGTTGTTCCTGCAGAACAGTGCGCGGCGGGACGACCGAGGATCTCGATACCCTACCTTGACTACGACGTCAAGCCCGGAGCCGTGGCACTGCCGCTGAGGGCGAGAAACTTGTACAGTCTGAGAACACCCGCTTCGAGCCATATCATAGTGAGATTCTATATTCTCGCCAGAGAATGTCTTTCGCAGATGAAACCCTCTGAGACTGATTTATTTAACAGATACTTCATCCAATGGCTGAGTACCAGAGTAGTGCCACATCTTTACGAAGAAACGTGGTACCCGGGATTTGGAAGTGTAATGAGGATAGTAGAAACTATAAATGAAACGTCAGTTTTGCAGTTCAACCAGAGGCCTGTACCCGTTGATGAGTCCCAACTAGAGGGTAAAATAAAACATCACAAATCGTGCGGATTATTGTACTACTTGAAAAATATGATAAAATTCCATCCTTACTTCCTTCTTCTTCTATTTTTGCTTCTGCTTCTCCTTCTTCTGGCTTGCTGTTGCTGTTACTGTTGTTTGTTGAAATGCAGAGGGGGCACTGGCATTGGTGGCAAAAGTTCCTCGGGTATATTGAACGCGGTTTTGTCAATATATTGTGGATTTAAAGACAAAGAAGACAACAAAGATCCAGAACAACCTCCCATGGGTTATTATGATCCATATCCGCCGGTAAAGGGCGCTACTTCGCAGTCCTACGAAACTACAAGCACCCTGCCATCGTCTGATGATGATGATGATGAAACTGGCACCTACTCTTCTTGAGAAAACAATACACACTACAACTATTGGTTACAATAATACCTATGTCTCTAGCGTGTACTTATGTGCTTTAATAAAGCTATGGAGGATCGACTGAGTTTATTTGTTTGTTACGTAAAACATATTTCTCAAAAAGACTAAAAGGTTGATGTGTTAAAAAAAAAAAAAAATTGGCAGGCCTTCTTTATATAAGATTTGGTTATTTTAAACTAAACTTTTTAATTCGCTGTAAAATTATTTTCATGTTACTGTACTCGACCCCCTGATTTTTGCTTAGGCCTATAGGTATGTATGTTTCATTCAGAGATAAAAAACAACCAAAAGTGGTTGACATTAATTACTGTTGTGTCCACATGCTCAAGTCGACAACATTTGGTTGTTAACCTCTGGGGCGTGTTTAACGTCTGATCGGTAATGCCTAATAACATTATTGTCACTACCCATGTGTCTTACAGTCAAGGTGTATAAATAAAAAGAAGAGGTGTGTGCATAGCCAGCTGGTGTGACGTAGTTGGGCTCCCCGCTAGCGCTCCTAGCAGCCGTGAAATACATTAAACTCACTTGTTTACGTTTTTGTTTACAAATTATCTTGTTAAGTAAAATAGGTTGTTTTCTTAACGATGCCGTATTGCTCAGTATTTGGTTGCAAAAACAATTCCAAATACAATGATTCGAGGGTAAAGTTCTACAGATTCCCAGTTAGTACGGAACATTGCGAAAAATGGATAAAAGCATGCAAACAGAACAAAAATATAAATTTAAAGACAGGTGGGTTAGTTTGAGGTTGTGTAAATAGATTAGTATTGACATCATAACTGGGTAAGTATTGATATTATAATAGTAGTATTGACATTATAATAACTTTAGGTAATATCTTAGATCACAGTGTTACACTGTTTGCAAGGCCTACAATTTTTTAGTGGTTTTCTTTGCACTGTATTATTATGTTCTGATGTGTTTTTCAGCAAGAGTATGTTCGGCCCATTTCCACGATTCATTCCGAAAAAGAAATGAAGTTAAGAATAATCTCGGCTATGGTTTTAAATACGAACGTGACCTAAAGGACGACGCAGTGCCGACTGAAAATTCACCTAATGCAACAGATAATAACGAATATCGACAACAGTGCTCGAGTGCAGAAATTGGTCTAGACGATACTATAAATTCAAACCAAAGTATCCCAAGGTTCGATATGATTTATTTTCAAACTTAAGCCATTAAAGAAGTAGAATGTTAACCTACTATTACTATTCATGAATAATTTGAATAAGTTTGTAGTCAAAGCGAGTGTCTAAATAACCTCCTTATTTATAAAGGTTACGCTTCGACTCATGAACTAACACCCTTCTTTAAAATTATTTTGATTAAGCTTATATGCAGTAGCAGGGGGCCTAGGACAAAATAGCAAATCTCCAAACATTCAGAGTTAAAATTTTGTAATTATTCACTTTATACGCACACTAAGTTCGTTATTTTATTGACTTTTATCATATTAATTTTTTGGGCTTAGATTAATATATAAAACGTTAAACACGTATAATGTTTTACAAATCCTAAACGTTTAATTTCAATCATTTTAATGGTGTTCTAGGGCATATATCTATAAAAAAATAGAGATGAATGCTTTATAAGAATGAATTTCTATGCTTCTCTGGTCACGTCATCACTCGTAAATGGCTGAACCGATTTCGCTAATTCTTTTTAGCGAATTTCCCATAGGGAATAAGCTATTACCGTAGGTCTCATGGAAAGACCTAAGCCCGGGACCATGTTACTTTTTCGTTTTGAGGTGCCCAGAGACCAAAAATAATGGTCATTTAAAATTTTATATATATATATATGTATATATATATATATGTATATATATATGTATATATATATATGTATGTGTCCCTAGACACGATAACTCTCGTAAAAATGGTCCGATCGACACCAAATTTGGTAGAGATGTGTAATCCTACGTTTATTCGGATGAGTTCGAAAACCAGACATATCGACCTACCGGAAGGGGTAGTTTTGGGGGGTTTTGTACCCCAAAAATGGGTTTTTTGCATTTTTCATATGTAAATTAAAAAAATTTTCAATTTTTATTTTGACCATTGGATTTAGCTCAAAAAAACACACAATTTAGTATTTTGAAGCTTTGCTCTATCTCCATTGGTTACCGAGATATTACAAAGTCTAAAGACAGTACATTGTCTTTAGGGGCTCCAATGTTAATCTTATGGAGAATAAGGATGTGTTAATATTTCACTTATTAACCAATATTTTTGGATGAAACTTAGTTTTTAGCTTCATTTGGTTGAGATTCATCCATTTAAGGTAAAAATCTTGGTTTTTTTTACTTATCATGGCAGCAAACCTGCATACTCTGTTCCCATGTTAATCATATGGAGAACAGGCAAACTCTTTTATTTATGGACAGATATTGATGAAACTTACTATATGGCTTTAAATGGTCGAAATAAATTTTTTCTATGCTAAAAACCTACTTTTAGTGTCCCCCATGGCAGCATACCTGCATACTCTTTCCCTATATCTTAAGGAGAATAGACATTTATTTCCCTATTTATTTTGCATGTGATGAAATTTTGTTTACAAGTTTAGCTGGTCAAAATTAGTATTACTAATTTGGAAATTCGCTGAGTACGCAGGTCTGCTGCGACGGGGGGTATTTGTTGTGTTTTTTATTATTAGGAGAAGGTTAATATGAAAGAAGAAATTTAGAGGATTCCCCAGGGCTCCTCCCTACACGTCTTCAAAGTTACTATGTTATTCTTAAAGAAGAAACATTTTTGTATTGGATTATATGAATACATTTATACATATTAGTTATTTAAAGAGATGTTCTCATTACTTGTATTAAGAGAAGATTTTTAATAAAAAACTATATAGAACATCATATAGTTACGACGAGTGAGCATAGCGAACGAGCTAAATCTGACGGCAAATGAGCTTAGCGAACGAGCTCACCTGAAAGGCAAAACCTCCTCTGATTGGCATATCAAGGCCTAAGATACCGTATATATATTACTTTCATATTATATTTTAATAGTATGTTAGAAGCATACTATATAAAACGTATCACTAAACTAGTTACCCGCCCTTGTCTCAATTCTTATGTCAGTGTACACTTTGTTTCTCAATACAACCCTCAGTTTTATCAAAGAGTAAAGTATACTGTATGAATTTACATATGCAATAATGGTAATATTTATTATTAAAACGTTTAAGCAAATTTAACTATAATTTATCTTTACAGAGATATAGTCCTAGAAAATGCTGACTCTGCCCCATTAATAGGAAACTTGTTAGGACCTCATGAAGTTGAAATGTTACAAAAAAGGATTGAGGAATTGGAAAATGAAAACAATAAATTGAAAAAAGAAAATTCTTCATTCCTTGCCAACAACATTTTGCTTGAAAGTCAAAAGAGAGAGCTCTTCGAGGAACTTCAATCAGTAGTTAAAAATAACAAACAGCATGTACACACGGCTGTTTCAAGCGTTTTGAGTTCACTTTTTACTCCTGGACAAATTAATCAAATTCTCAACAAACCAAAAAAACTAAAGTGGTCCAGAGAGGACATTTCTGCAGCAATATCGCTACGTAGTGTCAGTCCAAAAGCTTATAGATACCTAAGAAATAAACTGCACTACCCCCTCCCAGATCTATCTACATTGAGGCGTTGGGCATCGACATTGTCTATGAATGAAGGATTCCTTTTTGACGTTTTTTCTCTTATGAAATCAATGACAAATACTTTGAAAAGTATTGAAAAAATTGTATCTCTTTCATTTGATGAAATTCACCTGTCGAATAGAATTGAATTTGACTCTAAAAATGAAGAGGCTATTGGTCCGTGTGAATCTGCCCAAGTCATGGTCGTTCGCAGTTTGTTTGGAAGGTGGAAACAGCCCATTTACTATAGTTATGATCAAAATATGACTAAAGACATATTGATGACTGCAGTTTGCCACCTTCATGAATGTGGGTACAATGTGGTTGCGGTGACTTGCGACATGGGTGGGTCAAATATTGCTGTTTGGAAAGAACTGGGAATTACCTCTCCAGACGAGCAGTTCTTCCTACACCCTAAGACTAGTGAAAAAATTTATTTTTTCGCCGATGTTCCTCACCTAGTTAAACTTTTAAGAAATCATTTCCTTGATCAAGGTTTTGCTCACGAAAATGGCGTGATAATGAACAAAAAGCCCTTAGAAGATCTAATCAAACTCTGCTCGAACAGCGACCTTAAGACTGCACACAAATTGACGCAAAACCACTTAGATGTGAAGGGGGTCCAAAGACAAAGAGTTAAACTTGCAGTCCAAATTTTTTCAAACTCAGTAGCTAAGGCACTAACATTATGTAAAAATGAGAATCTATTAAACACTGAGGAAAAATTGGACGAGCTCATAGAATTAATTCAACTAACAAATGACTGGTTTGACGTTTTTAATTCTAAACTGAAATACGGAAAACATGAAGGAGTCCATGCTTTTGGGATGAAACTCGAACACCAGATAGATACAATCCAGAAAATGACAAACTACATAAGGTCAATCCGAGCAGTCGGCCGAAAATCAATGTTGCCATTCCAAAAAGGAATTATACTAAGCAACAACTCATTGATTGGCTTATTTGCAGATCTGAGAAATAAGTACAAGATTGGTTATTTGAGAACTTACAAGTTAAATCAAGATGTAATAGAAAACCTTTTTGGATACATCCGAGCTATGGGAAGTACAAAAGACCATCCTTCAGGATTAGATCTCAGGTACAGGTTGAGATGGTACATTTTAGGGAAACATTCTGAAGGTATATTTTTTGTGAACCAAAATAATGAGGATGACGCAGAAGCCTTCAACTTAACGACAATGACTCGCAACGATACTTCACAGTGTGGCGATGATGATTTCACAATGACAGGTAATTTACACGTTAATTAAAAAATAAAATATTTAGCTCACCTTAAACTATGTAAGTTACTCAAAGGTCTATCGAAAGATTATTTTGTCCTAGACCATCAGTGCAGAATCAATTTTCAAACTTTTAAATAAATAATTCAGTTGCATGCAGCTAAGATACGCATGGGCCTATTTCTTTTTAGTGCGAAGTAGGAGCTGTACAACTTTTCCACTTACTGCATGATCTGAATATAAATTAAGGTTACATTTAAAAATTTTTTAGATGACTTTAGTAACACTCCTAGTTACGAGTCTTCACTTGTAAAAATTACTAACTAATAACTAACTACTATGAATAGTTTGCTTGTTATATTAAAATCCCTAATGTGTTTATAAATATTTTAGGATGTCTCATTTCTATATTAATTTATTGAATAAATCTATTTTGTTACAGGAAAAATTCTTCGTAACTTACAAAATCCCAGTTCAACGACGAGTAGTGCAAAGGAGGAGGATGATTTGAATTTTGATTGGGATTTCTCAAATAATGACAACATTGTTTCAACGGAGGGTCTAAAATATGTTGTTGGTTCCGTATGTCACAAATTTCGTAACAAGTTCCCACACCTTGGCTCCAGAGATTCGAACCAAGCTATTCACTCTGAATGGATTGATCTCCTCAACAAAGGAGGATTGGTATATCCAAGCAAAGAGTTTTTTGACATTGGACTAAAAATGGAGGAGTCATTTAATGAAGTCCATGGCTCGTTGATAAAAAAAGGAAGGGGAATCGTTGGTGGAGTGTTAAAGATTATGATGGAAAAACACGTTATCGAC
This sequence comes from Neoaliturus tenellus, assembly GCA_030545055.2. Taxonomy (NCBI): domain Eukaryota; kingdom Metazoa; phylum Arthropoda; class Insecta; order Hemiptera; family Cicadellidae; genus Neoaliturus; species Neoaliturus tenellus. The sequence continues at coordinate 222,719,314 of CM061533.1, forward strand.
GAAACGCTGTACCCCAACGAAGTTTTAACTGCTCTTGTTAGATACAGGACCTACATAAGAATAAAAGAACTAAATAAAAAACTATGCAACAATGACAGCGGCGTAAAAAGAAGCCTCATTAAAAAAATGAAAAAATTTTAATAAATATCTTTGTTACATGTTATATTGAAAAATGGTTACATATTTCTTCATGAAATTGGCCAATGAAGTTTCTTTAGGTATCCTTAAAATCCATTAAAACATTATTTTTAGAAGAAACTTCACTGGCCAATTAAATTATTTTAACCTCACTTGATATTAGTGAGTTTCCCTTCGGCAGGAAGCTATTACAGAGTAAACTTCATGGTAAAATCAACAGCATTATGGTAATTTTCGCTTTAACCAAAAATATAATAAAACGTATAATTAGTTTAAATTTATATGTACTAAAATATATACTCCTTTTTATTTTAAGTTGTCGTCAGACCCTGGTGCATTTCAAAGCATATAAAGAAATAACATGACGACTTGGGTGCATAATGGCGGATCTTACACGCTCAAACGCGACACGGATATTTGAACCGTGATCATGGATCACTATACGGATTGAGGGTGTAAGGTCAATTATTGATGTATGATCCTTATTGACTATGTAGGGCAAGTTCTAGCCCAGTAAACAATACTGTCAATATTTATTACAATCAAGATCATTATCCGTATTGATTGTGTAAGATCCGCCACTATAAGGCGAATATGAATGGCAAGTGTGAGGAAACTGACGAATACTATACCGTGTATCGGTCAATCCCAGTACGTCTGTTTATAAATTTATAGAACAGCCTTTTACGGATTAAATTCACAAATCAAGGCGATTAGATCATATTTACGTGGTCATATAAATTTTAAATATGCATAAAAAAGGGAGTGATGATTTATTTGAGATCGGCACGGCGACAGGGAGAGCGGATGAGCATGATTGGTGTGCACGCCGGGTTTTCCTTTTCATAGTAATCAATCAAAATATGCTAAATCTCCTGATTTCTTGTAGGCCGTTTTATGCATGAGATTGAACGGTTGCTCAAGAAAAAGACAAAAGTAATATTTCATAAATTTGTTTAAATCAGTATGTTTGTTTCTGCTATAAGTTTTATTCTTATCGTTCAGTCATTCATTTCATATAGAGAAAATATGGTTAGTTTTATTCTCGTGCTCAAAATTGATTAAACCAATATTTAATAATCTTAACATAACCTAAATTTAATCATGCTATTAAATAATTCAAGCCAGCCATAAAAAACCTGAAATTTAAATTGCATGATGACTAAACTAATAATAAAATAATTCAAGAGTTTACATATAAAGACATATAGTTGCTGAGTATCTGTTCTTAGTATGTGAACACTTCTTCTGCATTACTGAATCTAATTGGTAATCACTTAAATAATTTATACATCATATGTCAGTCTCTACAACATGAAAATCTGACAACGTTAAGTACGTTGCCTTGCCGCTCGTGGCGCTAGCGGGGAGCCCAACTACGTCACACCAGCTGGCTATGCACACACCTCTTCTTTTTATTTATACACCTTGGTATCTATTCCTAATCAGCTGATCATCTGTCTTCTGCATATTTGTCAAATTTGAAATGTTTATGTTTTGTTATTTGTAAACAAATCATTCCTTTTGCATTGAAGCTTTGAATGTCCACTTTTATTACTGTTAAAAAAGTCATTTATTGCAATATAAATATCTATCTTCTTATTTCTATAAGGGTTTCGTCTGTTACGTCCCTCTTTCTCACGACCTACTAGACCGATTTTTAAGATTGAGGTGTCATTTTTAAGCTTAGGATATAGCGCAGTGACGAATCGTAATTAAAAAGGTCATATCCTTTCAGGCTTTGCCCCCCTCGCCTTTGATTTATTTCTAGAGGGCGCTTTAAAATGTTGACCAACTTTCATTGCAAGTTCTTTAATATGAATTGTAATTTAACCCTTTTAAGTCCGACGACCATGATAGGCCCTCTTGGTTAACGGCCAGGTTTTTAACTTCCATGGTTACCTTGAAGGCCAATGTGTTTTTCACTTAGCGAGCATAGTTTTATTTAAATATTCATAACTCCTTTATATATTATCATAAAGCAATAATTTTTTTTTTTTACTTTTTTCCATTAAATTATCTTGAAAAATATACATGTGTTTATGTATTTTATAAATCTACTGCAATTAAAAAATATTACATATACATAAATATATTTATAACATTTATAAAAAAAATATATTTTTTGTTATTAAAAAATATTCAACCTTAAGATATTTCCTTTTAGTACATAAATTCGGAAAGTAAAACAAATTATTAGCGAAAAAAATATTTTTTTAAGGACCTAGCCTACCTTGGTAAATTATTAGCAAACAAATCTTAGCCTAAGTCATCCATGTCAACAAATATTACATCACTCACAGCTATGTCATTTACAATTATTTTCGCTTGCAGGTGATTTTTCCGATTTCTTTTGCTTACATTGATAGAAAACACACTCAAAAGAAATTTATTAAATCATTATTTTGTTTTTTCAAACTGATAAAAACATCACATAACCAACAAAACACGACGATAATACAACAATAACACTTACCGCTCTATAGCAACGTACCAGGTGACAAACGTCATTATAATATGCAAAGAGAACTAATATTGCCAAAAAGGCCGTATACGGTACCGTATTTAAAAATATAAAAACCAGTCTTTTAACCTAAACATATACAACATGTAGTGAAAATTTGGTGAAGACAGCTTTCATCGTTTCTGAGATATCATTTGTAGCGCGGCATCGTAGTTCCAGTTTTCTCTCCGTGCAGCGCTAGCGGCTCAAGATGACAATTGGAGCGCCTCGACCACCAGCCTCGGTGGATCAGTTGGTTAAGGCGTTACCTTTCTGGCCAGAAGGTAGCGCCTGGGGCGGGTTCGAATCCCGCCCGGTTCACCGAGGGGGGAGTTGGTGTCAGTGCACAAATGCATATGATATCGGCGTCCTCGGGATAGGCTCCTGGCACAAGCTGCCAGGAACCCTGAAAGCTCCGGTGAGGCAAGCCTATGCTTTTAAAATATTGGGAGGACCTGATATTGTATGTATTTGTGCACTGACACCAACACCCGTTTTGCTATTTTAGAACGTCAAATTTAAAGCCTAGCCTTACGGCGTTTTTTGTGTTAATATTTTTACATTTTTTGCAATATAAATTTAAGTATTGGGGTTGTATGATGATTTAAAATTTTTGGGGAAAGTCTTAGAGTAACAAGAAAAAAAAATTTTTGAAAAAAATTTAAAAAATTAGACGGATGTCTATTACGGCCGTCGGCCGCCGACGCAACTTTGGCCACGGGGGCTTATTACGGCCGCCGGCCTTGAACGGCATTTTGACCACGGGTGTCTATTACGGCCGTCGGCCTTAAAAGGGTTAACAGCTGATTACCTCCAGATGAATTTTAAAAGCTAGATAGTAAACAAAAATAGATCTCTGTCACTTCATAATCAACATTCACGTACTATAGGTGAGTTTCACTCATACAGAATCATGAAATGCGCAATTTGCGCACGGGCCACCTCGTTGATATATAAATTATTAAATAAAAATAATATACTCAGAAATATAATGCTATTAAATATATTATATTTCCTTGTAAAGATTATTAAGATTATTAATTATATAAGATAGCCAAAAAGTTCTTTGATGTTGAAACAATAATTATTTGGAGTACGCAGGTCTGCTGCGACGGGGGTATTTATTTATTTTTATTAAACATGTTCACTTAGTTAAGTACCTGATTCCGCTGTTTATGCTGACACCATAAGTAGCATACACGCCATGTCCCAAAAATAAATGAACAACTTGTACAAATAAGTTGAAGAGGCTTATACAACTTTTCAGAAATGTAATAACACACATATTCTCAAGTTTAAGTTTTTCTGGATATAAGTTTTCCTACAAAATTTTAACATTGCTTCCCACTTATAACAAAAAGTTTTAAATGCAGTTATCTGAACACACCTAAATTCTGTTTCATTTGTGATGTTGCTGAGGGCTACATTGATCTTCAGTCTCAATTCTTAAATATGACTTTTGACCTGTTAGTAGGTCTTTGACGAAGCTCTAAATGAAATTATCACAGTGTGTTAGATTTGGTGACTGTAAGCCACTGAATTGGAGCGCAACGCACAATCTGTAGTTTTCTACAACTTTACCTTTTACGTAGGCCTGTACCTTTATCTAACAAGTGTTTTATGCTCTTAGACCAGCGGTTCTCAACCTTATTCGCCTCGCGAACCCCCAAGTCAATGTATTTTCATGAATTGTACCCCTTAGGGCCGTAGATCATTTTTATCCGCAAATTAAGTATCAGCCTACTACAGCGTTTATTATAAAGCGGGGTAAATGAACCAATAGGCCTACTAAAGTAATTAGTAAACAATCAAGGTTATCAGTAAGTTATAACTATAAAGTTATAACTATATTTTTAACACATTTGTAATTAAGTTTTAAAAATATCTATAAAATAATTTTAAAAACTTCAGAAGATTATAAATCATTAAAGTCTAGTTTTACTAGATATAATAAAAAACAAAAGTAAATGCAATATAATAAAAAACAAAAACAAAACACCAAATAAATTTGCCGACATGCATCAAAGACAAGCGCTGACACAGTGCCGCGCAGCCGCGTGGCGGGAAGCGGCGTAGTGTGGCGGAAAACACCAAGCACTAACCACGGGCGCCACGCACAAGGGTAAACTTAGCGATGACGCGACGGTAGACTCAATACCGATAGTACTTGACAGTTAATAATGCACAAAAGACGAGCCCACGGCAGCTTAGAGGAGAGATATGAGCAGTAGTGCCAAATTTCCAAAGTGTTGCCAATGAATTGATTGAGTAGTTAAGTTGAGTCTCTGGACGGAGCAATTATAGGCTAAAATAGGCTACGGGTCTAACGTTGACCTTGTAAACTTCTTCGTCTTTTCAATATTTCAAACTGTTAACGGTTCGAAATCTTTGACTGTTATGGTGAAATTCGTAGGTATAGCTATTTCAAAGTTATTTTATAAAAGTAGGCTAAAATTTTCATGGCCGCCATTATCAATTTATCTCTTGCGAACCCCCGTGGACTCCTCCGCGAACCCCTAGGGGTTCGCGTACCCCAGGTTGAGAACCGCTGTCTTAGACGATAATACTACGATAGGATGAGGTTCCTTGATTAAAGATATCAACCATAGCTTGTTCTTAATCTTCTTTATAACAAATTATCAATTTTGTTTCAACGTAGGCCTACCATTTAAAAACTGATTTCAGTAACTTTATACCCCTACTTAATAACAAAAATTAATTTGCTTCTCATAAATTCAAAACATTATTTAACAGGAAACATACAGGAATCTGCAATAACAATAGTTTTCATACATTGTTCCTAAGTTGGAATAAGTTCTATGAAGTTTTTTTTTTTTTTTTTTTTTTTTTTGTGAACACAACTCCTCTCTTGTTTTTTGATATGTTTTAATGTTTAAAGATTAAAAAAAAAACTTTAAGTTTTTAGGTTTGAAAAAAAAGTTATATATTTGATATATTTCCATACTAAATGGCACAGGCAGCCTTTTAAGTTAATTTTCCCCCAATAAGTTTAATATGGGGAATAATTTTGATATATGCCTAGCTGCAATCTTAAACAGCTATTGATAGGAAAACAAATAATGTAGGTAAACAGAAGAACACTAGGCTACATGCCAGATAGCAGCTAAACAAAGCCGTGAGGCATTTTAGTCAAAATTTGGTATTCATGTTTAACAAGTAAGATCTTTGAATATGAAAATACATATTAGTTTTTTATAACCAATCTTCCCTCAATACTTTAAATGAGACCAGTTAAGATGAGCCCGTTCACTACGCTCACTTGCCGTCAGGTTCAGCTCGTTCGCTGCGCTCACTCACCTAAAGTTTGTAATATATTTTAGTTTTTTATTACCAATCTTCTCTCAATACTTTAAATGACAGTTCAGGGGAGCTCATTCACTACACTCACTCGCCATCAAGTTCAACTTGTTCGCTGCGTTAACTCGACATCAGGTTTAGCTCGTTCACTACCCTCACTCGCCTCAAGTCTATAATTTCCTTTAGATTTATTACCAATCTTCCCTTAATTCTTTAAATGAGAACAGTTGTTTATAAATAAATATTCCTAATGTAATCATGTGTTCATCACTAAAATGTTGCTTCCATAAGAATAACATGCTACTTAACTTTGAAGACGTTTGGGGCGGGGCCCTATGGAGGTAGGGAGGATATTGTCAATTTTTATGTAGGGGTTTTTAACTCTGGGAATGCTTAAACAACTTGAATTATATCCGTAATTCAAAACCGAACTTCCAACTTTAAGTGATTTAGGGTGAAAACATTGACAGATAGAGCAAAACCTCTTTAAGCATGAAACTTGTAGATAATTTATTTCTCCACTTACGATTTTTCATCATATTTCAAATCGGATATACACCCTTAAGGCCCTAGACTGCAAAAACTAAATAAGGAAGCCAACTTTTCAGCCACCAAGGCAATTTTTAAATAAAGGTCTCTATTTTTTATGGTTAAAGAGGGTCATCCATTGTCAAGTTGTCTGAAGTTTTAACTTTAAGAGCTTTCAATTAAGTACGTGGTTGCAGCAGGGGTTTGGCTTCTGGGGATGCTTTAACAACTTGTGCTACATCCTACATTCAAAACCCAACTTTCATTATATATATATATATAGGCCTAGATTATAGTTCCAGATACGGTATGGTATTTTATTATTTTATAACTTTAAACCGAATTGGGTTCACACCTTTTTAAATAGCCTACAATGTACAAACTCTGTGTTTGGTGTGTTATATCGAAATTTACAGCAAGTTTAACTGACTGTTTATGTTGTATAGCAAATTAATTAATTGACTATACATAACTACACATGTGGCTAAAACCATTTCCTGGCCACAGCAATACATGATTATAATCATCTGACATTGTATTTCCACCTTATTTCATTTTTATGAATAAATTAAGCAAAAATTAGTGCTTACCTTCTTCAGGTTCAATCAACAAGGAGTCGTACTCTCTTCTCAATAATTCATCAGCTCCATGTTCTTGGAGTTGTTTATAAAATTTTAACGAAATGCTTGTCTAGAAAATTATACAAACATAGCATAAATAACTCTAAATATATTTTAAAAAATATCTTTAAAACTAATAACTTCAAAAAGTCACTTGGTGAAACCACCTTGAAGCTGATTAAAGAAAACTCAAAATAAAATTTATTTGTACATTCTAAAACAATATGGCAACAATTCAGTAAAATTATATCTTATAAAACCAACTTTAAAGTCAATTTAAAAAATCTTACCCGCACTTTTGTTTTATCCCCACCCACATTTGATATGTGGAATAAAGCTCCATCGAAATCTGCTATGCTGATGTCTATTGATTCAGGTTTGTGCCTGAAATAAACAATTAAGTATGAATTAAACAGATTGAAAACACTATAATAAAAATCATTAAAGATATTACGGTAAATAATTATTTATTTAAAAAATCCAGATCATCAGTTTGTAAAAGGTGGATTTCGGATGTCACAGAGTCAGATGAACAAGTTTGTACTGAATGACATTCAGGTCCACGTTTGTACAAGATGTGCTATGGGCCCGAGAGATATTTGTGCTCTCCCCTCCCGATATTAATTGCCAAATAAAGACATCCTTAAGTCATAGGCATTTGACATTATAAACTTGCATTCACAAAAAAACAATGGCAAAATTAAGTAAGTTTATGGGTCACTCCTATTCAAATCAACTAACTTACTTGACATTCTCAGATTTTGATGAAAATTGGCACAAAGGTAATACTCATATAGCCTACTCATTAAAAATGTCAAATTTTAATTTTTTATCTCAACCCTATTTGAGTTATGTCTATTCAAAGTTTTAAAAAAATCCTCCAAAATTGTGCAGCGGGCATTGACTAAATTTGTTATGGTTCTTCTCCTAATTGAGCTAGAAACTTGGGAGTTGTGTCATTTTCTTTTATTTTTAATGCCCTTTAATTTGAAAAGCAACATATGGGGGGTTGTGATAACAATATTTTTCCCAAAAGCCGTACGAATTTATTGAATTTAAATTCCTAATAAGTCACATAAGCCTATTAAAAAAAATCTCAAAAAGTCCTAAAAGGAATTTTTTTTAACTTAGAAGTGTGCGAAGTGGGATGGAAATGAGATCTCAGATTTAAAAAATTATAAAAAGTAAGTCATTCAGCAAATTTAAGAAATACGATCCGTTAAGTTTATTTTTTAATTTAAATTGCAGCTCTAATAGGCAGATGGAGAGTTGAAGTTGGTGTCATTTTTAATTCCTTTGATGTGACATGCAACTTAATAGAGGTAAAAGTAGTTTTTAATTTTTTTTTAATTTAAAAATTTGAATTGACATCAAACTTGAATTTCTTAATATGCGTACGGTATTTATAAAAAAAATGGAAAAATTCTATTGAAAATAAGAGTTTTATTGTGTTCACTTTCGATCGTTAAAAAGAGTACAAATATATTGGAAAGTATAGTTATATATAAAGTATATAAAGTAGTTATAGATAAAGTATATTGTAAAGTATTGTAAAAATGTAAACCACTGCCACTTGGTGTTTGATTTATTTCACAAAATAGCATGTGATTCAAATATCAAACAGAAAATATTGTATTTAAATTAATTTAGCAAGTAGGCCTAACTCTAATTGAAATTGCATTGTTCATTGAATTACTTTCATTTTGCCATTTTGTTATTTAACATATGAGATTTGTGTTAGGCTAAGTATTAGTAGGCCTATTAAGTTCAGTGTATTATCAATGTTTGTTAATGTGTTATTATCATTTTAGGCTCTGCCGTTGGTTCAATAAATATAAATACACAATAAAAATAAAACCACATTAAAACATTGACCTTCTGAAATTATTCTAAACATGTTTTAGAAATTTCTTCTTAGGCTGTATATATAATCCCTGTAATCGAGTGCTTACATTAACATCGAATATTTTATGGAGATGGCCGATGAAACCCAAATTAGGCCAAACCGAAGGTGATGGAACAGATGGTGATCATTTCAGTTTCAGTAGAATGAGTTCAGTGTTTTCAGACAAAGGATCTAATCTTCTGTACGACAATTTGGCTTCTGGTACCATGTAATCAAAGGCTATGTCACCCCCAACATAGCCATGATCATTTTTGTATGATCATTTGGCTTTAAGGTGAAAACAGGGTTTAAGTTACGGTCGCATTTGTCGCATTTTGCGACACCCGCCACAAAAATGCGACAATATTCAGACAGTCTATTGCGATTTTGCTACAAAGATTTTACTATAATTTAAAGCAAGTATCACGAGAATCACAGGTTTTCACATTTTAATTTTTCTGTCATAAAAATATGGTTAAACTTGTTATTTAAAGTAAACTAAAGCTTCAGTTAGTTAACCTCAATTTATAGCGTCATGATCTCAACTCAACTGCACGCACGCAACTGCAACTATAAGTGCTAGAAAGAGATTGATGAAAACAGAACAGCTGAGGTTACGGCTACTTCCACTTGGTGATCATGAGCATAATAACACCAGTCTAATACTGAACTAGGCTATGGCATCTGAAATTGCAGCCTCGGAAGTAGCTAGCGGTTCCTGGTGCCTAGACTTGCAAACAGTTTTCTGATTAATATTTCGATATCTACCGGAGAACCATTGTTCCGACCTGCAAGTAGGGAATTAAATTTGCCAGAACATTCTTTAACAAATGGGAAAATGTATAATGAATTGAAGTAGTAATTTGAAATTAAAATTATTCTACAGTAATACATAATTTAATTGCCAAACCATACAATTATTTAAAGTGAGTTAAAACAGAAAATAACTAGTTATGAAACTAGACACCAAGAGCAGTTTCCTTTTGACAGACACCACAGAAACCAGCCGAGTTTTGTGACTGGATCCCAACAAGAGACATGACCAATGACTCTCACTAACAGACGACAATACTTATTTGTGCGTTACCTCTGAGTTGTCGCTGTTAACCTCTAAGTGCACGGCCACACGAGCGTTTTTTTTCACGTAAATACTAGCTTCTTTTTACGCTGTTTGAATTTATAATTCAATTCTAATTATAAAAGCTACGGCATGAAAACACACTGCTTGTGGCATAACCCATTAGGCCTACATTTAATGCTGCTCATATTTCACGCGTATCTTCATGCTGGGTTCGTGCTTGAAAAAAAAAACCTCCAGTGTTGCCGTAGCCTTAAGACTAAGGGTATGGCCACATGAGCGTTTTTTCACGCATAAAGGCAGCATGAAAATACAGTATGTGAGAAATAGGGTATGAGTGGCACAAAATGTCATAAGTTACACAGCGTGTTTTCCCGCCGTAGCTCTTATATTGAAAATTGAATTATAAATTCAAGCAGCCATGAAAATAAGCTGAGGTGTTAAATAGTAAATTTTACCGTGTGAAAAAACGCTCGTGTGGTGTAAACATTTTAAGTGATTTACTTATGATTGCCATTGAAGGTCCGGAGGGAAAGGATTTTAACTTTAAAGCTGCTTTTGCAAAATGGTGTATAAAACCAAAAAATTTAGATTAGGCTGTATATTGTTGAGTAGGCCTACACCTACCTAGCCATGTTCATATGTGATGATGTTTGAATCCGGAGACAATTAATTTGGAGTTTATGTATAGGCTTAAGTGCTTAATTTAAATCTGTAACTTTATATGAACTTATTTTAACGTTTTAAAAACTAAATAGAAAGCCAATTTGAACTTTTTAGTGCTTTTATTTTAGGTAAAAAAAACAGCGTACAGTAAACAAAAATTTTTTTACGGTGAAAGTATTGGTAGCCTAACTGGTGACGAATTATACTAAAAGCGCAATAAAAATGCTACAACATTTTTCATTTTGCTACAAGTATCCAAGAGCTTGTAGCATTTTTGCTCCAAGAAACTTTTTTCCAGCTTAAACCCTGGGTGAAAATCATTAATCATTTAAGTTACCTGGCATTACTAAAGGTTTGAAAAACAATTGATAACCTTATTTATATCAATAAATTTATTTTAAAATTCTTAATAATAAAAAAACAGTTGATTGTTTCTTAACTTATGCACATTTAATGGAGATATTTACTTCTTCTTGTAAATAATCTGTTGCTGTTAGATTTTTTTGTAAGAGAATTTCCCTATAGGGAATACGCTATTACCATTGACTATGTACACTAACGTGAATAGACCTCTCATCCAATGCATTTAGTTTGAGGCAAAAATTTTGAAGTTCGGTGGACGCCGCACCAGAGTCGCTGATGTTTTTGTTATTCAGCTGAATTTACAGTGCTGCCAAAACATAAACATAACTTTCAGTTATAAAATGTTTCATCCTTGGTTTAGAAGAGTGGTAATACTGATTTATTTATTATACGTTACGTTATATGTACTTTGATGGACGCCGCACGAGATCGCACCACCGTCAATATGCTTCAAACACACCTATGCTATGAGAAGTCTACTCACGTGGTGTACAAAGTCAATGCTATTACGGTGGTAGTCCCGGTAAGAACTGAGCCCGGGACCATGATACTTTTTCATTTTGCAGTCTCTAGTAGCCAAAAACACCGTTCTTTCAAATTGATAAAAACATTGTTCGTTCAAATTGATATATGTATATATATATATATATATATATATATATATATATATATATATATATATATGATTCTGTGAACACGATAACTTTCGAACGGAACCTCCGATTTTGATGAAATTTGGTACAGGCGTGTAAGCCAGCATCTACTTGTTGATGCTGAGTTCGCAAACCAGAATGATCGGACCATGGGAACAGGGTTTTATAGGGTTTCAAAAGGGTAAAAAATGGGTTTTTGGCTTTTTTTACTTTTATTTTTAAAATTCAACAATTTTAACTTAAACCATTCAAAAGAGCTAAAAAAAAAATGTAGTATTTTGAACTTTTTACCTAGCTTCATGGTTATGGAGAAAATCAAAAAATATGTTTTCCATGTTATTCTTACATGGGAAATCAACAAAAAATTCTATCTTGCTTATTTATTGACATATCTTGATAATCAACATTCATTAGGAAGCGTTTAACTTATATTTGCTTACAAAACCTATATGGCGACAAACCTACGTAACTTACTCACCCCTATGGGGTTTATGGGGGAAATAAAAGAACGTTTTATAACCTTTTATAACGTTTTATAAGAAATAAAAGAACACCATAACCTGATAAAATTTGATATGTACATTCACTAGGTAGGGTTAACTTATATTTACCAACAAAACCCTTATGGCGGCAAATCTACATAGGCCTACTCTCATTCCCGTGGACTTTATGGGGAAATAGAAAATATACAAAAATTCCATTGAAAATTCGCTGAGTACGCAGGTATGCTGCGACGGGGGTATTTTTTTTTTGTGACAAGTTAATGATTTTTAAGTTAAGTTTTAATTTTAGTTAGGTCTAATTCAGCTGATGTGTTTGAGCTAAGTACTTCATTAGTAATTCTTGAGTTTAGCTACTACCATCGGAAAATCAAAAATTTTTTTTTACAATATGTTGGAAATTTTAGTTTTTTTCCGCGGAAAAGCTCGGAAAATACCGGAAAATCGGAAAAAAACGGAAATTACCTTTTTATTCCGAAATACGTCGAGTGGGTATTCAAATTAACCGGGATGTTACGCTGATCACGAATATGTAAGAATTATTTCGATCCGATAGTAAATAAGCCGGAAAATGCGGAAAAAGGGTCGGAAAATCCATCAGGAACTATTTCAAAAGTATGTCATGTGGGTACTCAAAAGACGCGGAATTTTATGTAGAATACAATTATAGATATATTATTTTAATAGAACAAACTAGTAGTGAATAAAGAGAAAAAAACACTTATCAATAAAATAAAAACACACTGAATTTACATAAATTAACCACTAGCAATATTTCAAATGGTTGTTATTAAGTACCTGTAATAGGCACAATATACATAATTACTAACTTATATCACATATAATCTAAAATAACACTAACATAATTAACATAACCTAACTAAACTAACCTAACCTAACCTGACCTGACCTAACCTAACCTAACCTGACCTGACCTAACCTAACCTAACTAGGTATCATGTGAGTCATAACAAGCAAAGTTTTGTGTAGAATACGAATATATACATATTTTAAATAAAATACGCAAAGTTAGTACTCACATGATGGCTAGTAGTTAGGTTAGGTTAGGTTATGTTAATTATGTTAGTGTTATTTTAGATTACATGTGATGTAGGTTAGTACCCATGTGTATAGTACTGCATATTACATAATAGTTTAATTAAAGTATTACATCAATAACAACAATTTGAAACATTGTTAGTAGTTCAATGTAAGTTTTAGTGTCCGGTTTTAATTTATTGATAAGTGTTTTTTCTCTTTAGTCACTAAACTTACAAGTTTGTTCTATTACAATAATATATCCATAATTGTATTCTACATAAAATTCCGCGTCTTTTGAGTACCGTACCCACATTCTGACATACTTTTGAAACAGTTCATCTGATGGATTTTCCGACCCTTTTTCCACATTTTCCGGCTTATTTACTATCGGATCGAAATAATTCTTACATATTCGTGATCAGCGCAACATCCCGGTTAATTTGAATACCCACTCGACATATTTCGGAATAAAAAGGTAATTTCCGTTTTTTCCGATTTTCCGGTATTTTCCGAGCTTTTCCGCGGAAAAAACTATCATTTTCGGAATCAGCGTGAAATTTCCAACATTTTGAAAAAAAATTTTTGATTATCCGATGGTAGTAGCTAAACTCAAGATTTACCCTGAAGTAACAGCTACTTAAGAGTACTTAGAAGCTGCTACTACCTATGCCACATTGGCTACTTAGTAGCTGCTACTTCGCTAGCTGCTAGTAAAGTAGCATAGTGTGACATAGCCTTTAGATTAATAATCTTAAACGTGTGCATTTACACCAGATGTTGACAACCAAAAGTTGTTGTCTTTAGCCAAATGAATAGGCCTAAAGAAGCAATGTTTGTACGGGCAACATTTTTTCGCTCCAAGGATTCAGTTAATTGTGGGGCTTTTGGCCACGAGAAATCCATTGGAACCGGTCCCATGGCTGGGAAAAATTCGGTTTCTGTCCTACAGCCCCTCAAAGATTCAATGTTAACCTTATGGAATTTTTTTGAAGATATTAAAATTAACAAACTATCAGGGAGTTACCAATAAACCAATGTGTTAAATATTTAACCTGTATTACAAGTAATTTAGACCAAAGCGCAGCTTCCTTCGGACTGACAAGTGAGCGAAGCGAACACGCTCTTCTGATAATGAAAGACAGCAAGTGAGCTGAGCTAATGAGCTTTGAGAAAAGAAAGTGACGCTTAATAATTTTAGCGGTCCCCCTGGTACTACCTAGGTAAAAGTCAACAACTTGAAGTTGTCAACCTCTGGTGTAGGCCTAGGGCCGAAACGTAGGCCTATCTTTAATTGAACAATTTTACTAGGGCCTACAAGTTTTAATGATTTAGATGCTTTAAAAATATGGTTTTCAATGCATATTAATAAATTATGATACCCCAAACCCCTCAACCCCCATCCTATTTATAGTCAATGACTAAAATCTCCTATATTTTCCTTAGTACCAAATGGGACCCTGTAGCCTATATAACTTAAACTTTGAAAGTAGGCCTAACCTTAAGTGAGCCTTGTTTATCCCCACTGCCAAACAACTCTAGACCTACTATATGCCAAAACAGATATAGGCCTAGGCTATGTAGCAAAACCTTTTAATAAGGTAATATTTTACATTTAAACTTAATGGGCCAAAAAGGCCTACCCTATTTGCCTATACCTATAAAAAAATAAACAAAATCAAGAGGAGCTCAAGTTTTGAGCAGTAGGCACAAATGGGTGGACTAAGCCTCTGCCCATTTCAAACCATGATCTAGGGATATTCCCTGTAAAACTTATGGACCTAAAAGTGTTCCAATAGGTAGGGAAACCTGTTATTTAACCAAATAAGGACACAGATGTTTTTGCATGGGCCTAGGACCTCAATAGGTCTAGAGAAGGCTGAATTCAAGTAAAGATCTATATAATAGGTATCTACAGGAAGGCGTTTTGACATTTCAACCCCATGGATCCATTTAAACAGATCCTTAAAAACACTCCCATTATCTAGGATGGAAAAAAGCAGTGCACTCCACCCCTAACCGGTCTAGGAGGTAAGACGACAAAAACTACTTACCCAGCTAGGGCGTTCTTGAATTTCAGTGTTAGAGTTTCTTCCACTATACGGTTGTTGATCTCTAATAGGATCATAATTTCTTCTAAATTATAACTTTACAAGTACACGAACATATTATAAAATAACCCTATCCTACAAAAACTGGGTGTAAGCAACCGGAAACTACTATATGACTAACTTCAGCCATGAAAATCGTAATTGGTCTGTGATTGGATAAACAGGCCACGTGACACGTCGGTTCGATGCCAACTTGATCTAGTCACTCATATTCATATTACTCCAAGTAATGCTACAGAAATTGACATAAGAACATAAAATTGTAATGTGGTCGTTGGGTCTTGTCCCTATTGTAACTTTTCTAGAATTCTTGAATTAATAGATAAATTTGAGTGCTTTTGAAACTTGAAACACGTTCAGCACACAGCAAACTGCCAAACTTGCTGAACTAAGTTAGCAAAAATATTTTTTAAAAATCGACGAATCCTGGTCTTCGGGTGACGACCGCCATGGTGATGAGTGAGTGAATGGTAGTGCGTCTCGAGAATGGACTGCTGTATTGCGTCCAAAACGTCGGCAACTTCCTTCAACTCATCACCATCGCGGCCGTCACCCGAAGACCAGGATTCGTCGAATTTGTACATCGACCGTGGAAGCCTTTCACAACGAATATATTAACAACGTCAGTTTAACCAATTCAAATAAAAAATAAATTAACAACCTCCCTACCATCGAAGATTGCGTTTCCATAAAGAAAACAATTGCAAAAAACATTAAATTGAACAGACTTTGGGACCGTGTGCAAATTGCTTTTCTTGGGAAACACCTTCTAAAACCACTGGATCTGCCACTCGAGTAACACCGACTAGCGCAACTGGAATTGACGTTTGTGCCATTAACTAAAACATAATGTTTTTGATAATGTTTTTCGCCAACTGTCAAGCCTTGAATTTTCCTACTCCGCAAGACCTCCAAGATGTAGATGATTCTTTCACTCAGTTCAGTCACTACTTGACGGGGTTGATTTCTAAAGCACACTCATGAAGGAGGTCGCTAGCTCTAGCTTCCCAGCTTGGTTTTCTAATGAGCTAAAGAGTTTGATCGTCAAGAAAAAACTGCCCACAGACAATTCAAACTAACTGGTCATCCTTTCTTTCTCGAACTTTTCCGTAGACTGAGACGAAATAGTAAAAGCCTGGCGTCTATGCGCCATAAACATTTTATAGCCAAGGTAAAAGATAGTATTCCTCACTCAGAGGCCCACATCCCGGCCAGTAAGTGTGTGATCTATTTGCTAAGCATTTTTCTTCTGTTTTCAGTCGGGTTGATATATGTGTAATAAATAAATAAATAAATAAAATTGTCTTTTATTTAGAGCGTTTTTCATGTTACATGGTTTTCAAAACAAATCGAGTCATATTTGTACATAGATAAAAATTGATAGCTAAACATAATGTGTCATAAATACAAACTTATAATAAATAAAATAAAGTACAGTTTCAGGTGAAAACCAAGTTAATTTTTATAAAAAGTGCCCTCTTTGTACAAGTCAAGAAGTGCCCTCTTAAATTCATTTGTACTCAGGCCACTCCCCAACCTGGACAACAGCATATTTAAAGTTTTTGGGGCAAAATAAGAAAACCCTCTCCTATCCCCGTCTCAGCGCACACCAGGCAACTCGATCATGGTGTCCTGCCTAGTGCAGCGGGAACGTACCTCAGACCGGGTTTTCAGCCTTTCTCGAGGTATTTAGGTCTCCCCTCTTCCAGGACTTTCTGGATGAGACAAGATGTGCGGAGGAAACATAGGTCGGCCACAGGCAATAAGCCAAGGGACTCCCGCTCACATGAAATGTGATCAAATTTTCTCAGTCCGGAGACATAATTTACACACATGTTCTGAACTCTCTGTAATCTGTCCATGTCCCCTGATGACAAAAAACTGCCGTATACAGGGAGGCAATACTCGAACACAGAGAGTACCAGAGCCTGCACAAGGCGAAGCCTGGAAGGTGCGGGGAACAAATGCCGATACCTGTAAAAGCATTCGTAGACGGGTAATAGACCTCTGACATGCTATCCTGACATGCCCAGAAAAGGAGAGCATGTCATCAAACTGGAGACCAAGAAGCTTAAAGTTTCGGCTCTCCTTTAATGGAATTCCACCTACGGACACACCAGACAAGGGTAGTGTTTGAAGTACTTTACTGGCAGGGAAAGTTGCGTGAGTGCATTTTGCCTTGTTTAGCTGTATGCCATGACTTTTGGACCAAGCATGAATCGCATCCAAGTCTGATTTAAGATTGCAAACAGCTTCATCGGCACGGTCAGGATCGAATTGGATCGCCAACTGAGCATCATCTGCATATGAGTATAGCCTGCAATGCTGCAAGTCTTTACCCATGATGGTAGCAAACAAAGTGAAAAGAACTGGCCCGAGGCAGCTACCTTAAGAGACCCAAGAAATTTTTTTCTTGGGTTTGGAAAAGTTTAATCCCACTTTGGTTATCTGACTTCTTCCTTCCAAATAAGAATCAAACCATGATACCACCTGTGGACTAAATCTAAAGAATGTCGTCATAGCCAACAATAAATTGTGGTTGATGGAGTCGAACGCTTGAGAAAAATCCAACATTGCAAGTGACTACACTTTTTAACAGCCCTAGCTTTGAGGAGGTCATCACAGAGAAGCAACAGTGCTGGAGCAGTACTGTACCCCTTGCGAAAGCCGGACTGTGTTAAAGGAATTATTGCTTCTGACTCCAAGAAATTCACAACCTGAGTGGTAACAATAGTCTCCAAAACCTTTGAAAGGGCAGGCAGCACAGAAATGGGACGAAGATCGGCCACCGAAAGAGGGGGTTTTCATTTTAGGAAGGGGAATAACAATTCCCACCTTCCAACTATCAGGAAATACACCTGAAGCTAGCGATGTATTCAACAGGTGAGTAATAGCCTCAACGCAGTAAGGACTCACCATCTTTATGTTGATAGAAATGCCGTCTGACCCTACTGCTCCAGATGTTATCTTGTTTATGGCTGACTTAACCTCTCTCTGTCACACAGCTAAATCTAAATTCATTCTTGACATCTTGAGAAACATTAGTCAATTAGAACCTAAGACTTTCTGACTCGACCTGGCAGTCACTTCCCATCATAGAAAAATGTTCATTAATTTCATCTGTAAATTGAAAAAAAAATTGGGAAGATCATAATTTTTATTTTTTGTTGCTCCACTTTGCTTAATTTTTTCCCAAAATAATTTAGAATCGGTGCAACCTTCTAATTCTTTCTGAAAATACATTTGTTTAGCTTGTCTTATGGCACTGTTCAGGTTTTGCAGTACTCAAATTTGGCTGTATCACTTTTCAATAGAAGCATTTTTCTTTTCCAGAACTCTTTTTCTTTGTGAGACTTATAATTCTATCATCTCTCCAAGGAGATTTATTTCTAGTTACCCTTTTACGAACTAAAGGAGCATTCTGATCAAATATTTCTAACACCTTAGAGTTAATAAAATTTGCCATCTCATTAATAATCTTCAAAGTTTTAACAGAACTCCATTGTACACAGGCAGCACACCTAATAGTTTTTTCAATACTGAATTTCGAGAAATCCCTGTAAGTAATAAACTTTGCCTCCCTCTTAAACATCTTGCTTTTTACTTTCATTTTACAATTTATGATCAGAAACTCTGACCCCACGGCTA
This sequence comes from Neoaliturus tenellus, assembly GCA_030545055.2. NCBI lineage: Eukaryota > Metazoa > Arthropoda > Insecta > Hemiptera > Cicadellidae > Neoaliturus > Neoaliturus tenellus. The sequence goes on from CM061533.1 coordinate 222,738,363, forward strand.
TCGTATATGGAGGACATATCAATGACATCACATTCTGTGATTTCTACAGATTTATTTACAAAAATATGGTCAATAAGAGTAGAGGATGTTTCAGTCACTCTCGTGGGTTTGTTAACAAGTTGTTCAAGTTCAAGTATTTCAATTTGTTTAATTAAAAATCGAGTGTCTGGTTGAGAGGTGTCCATAAGGTTTATTACTTTTATTTAAATCGCCCATGACAATAATTCTTTAAGTATACTCAGCCATGTCATAGAAAGCAGACTGCAAAAATGGTTGAAGAGTAGCATATGGAATGTCATCAATTTTGTAAACGACACATATAAAAAATGTCTCACCCTTTACGCTACTCACAATGCCACAAATGTGTACCCTCCTCCGACTTCGGCTGGCAGGCTCCATTATCCCAAGTCAAAAGTCTCTGCCTTAGATGTTCAGTCTAAACTAGAAAACCTCGACCCATCTAAAGGTGCCGGCCCCGACAACATTCCCCCATGTGTACTCAAACTCTGTGCCCCAGTTCTTGCTGTACACCTCACCATACTCTTCAACGCGCTATTAGCTTATTCAGTCGATTTCCTCCCATTCTCAAGCAAGGGTTTGTGGTTCCCATCTTCAAGTCTGGGGGCTGGGGATAGGTGTAACATAAAAAACTTCAGACCTATTGTGATCATATTCACGCTTACCAAGGTGTTTGAAAGTCTTATTATCGACCAGCTCCATTTCTACCTGAAACCCTATTCCACTGAAAGACATGTTAAGGGGCCCTCAACCATCACTAATCTCATCGTCTTTCAAGAATTCGGCATTCATAGCGACTCTTGTCAAGTGGACTGTCATCTGTACCTAGACTTTTCTAAGGCTTTTGACAAGTTCATCATGGCCTCTTAATCGCCAAACTTGCTGGGTATGGAATTCGTGGTCAATTGCTGAAGTAGTTGATTATAGCTATCTTATTAGCAACCGTGAACTGAGAGTCAAATTTGAGGGAGCCATGTCAGCATTATTCCGTGTCCGGTCAGGGGTGCCCCAGGGCTCATAAATTGCACCTCTATTATTTATTGTCTCCATAAATGACATCTACAAAGTCCTTATTGAGACCTGATTTTCTTCAATTTGCTGATGATCTTAAGATCTACGCTAGAGTTCTCTCTACAGCTGACCAGATAAAGCTCAAGCAATATCGATAATGATCATCGTTGAGTGGTGCAAGGCAAACGGCATGGAACTCAAAACGTATGAAAATCCCGCATCGTCCCTTTCTCACGCCAGGCGGCCACCTTCAACTTCAACTACAACATTAATGGTGTACCTTTGGAAAGAAAAGCCATAAAGGACGTGGGAGTTATATTCACCTCATCGCTGAGTCTCTAAGAACACATCACCAGCATCACTTAAGAGTAGCTCGCTTCTGGATTTGTCTTCAGGTCTACCAGGCACTTCACAACACCCCATTCCCTGCTGAATGATCATCCTACAAACTGCTTGTCCGTCCAATCCTTGAATACGGATCAGTGATTTGGACGCCCTGATACGGTAGCCCTGAAGGGCCAAAGAGTAAGCGATCATTTTTTACACCGCCGTGTTTCAAACACGGCGAGCCGTGTTTGGAAGGCAGCGAGCAGTGTTAGAAAGGCGGCGAGCGTGTTTGAAAGTCGGCGAGCCGTGTTTGAAATTCGGCGAGCCGCTTTTGTAAGTCGGCGAGCCGTGTCTGCAAGTCGGCGAGCCGTGTTTGGAAGGCGGAACACGGCTCGCCGTCTTTGAAACACGGCTCGCCGTCTTTGGAACACGGCTCGCCGTCTTTTAAACACGGCTCGCCGACTTTCAAACACGGCTGCCAAAATATTTGAAAGCCTTGTTCTGGAGAAGGTCTTGCCGCTTTTTAAGAATGTAATAGGCAACGAACAACATGGTTTCCGGGCTGGTCGTTCCACCATTACTAATCTTGTTACGCTACAGAACTATGTAATTTCTGCGTTTGAGGATAGAAAGCAGGTTGACTGTGTATTTAGATTTTGCCAAGGCATTCGACCGTGTGAGCCACTGTCACCTAGTCAAGAAGCTTCATGCCTACGGATTTCGGGATCCCCTGTTGAGCTGGTTTAAGTCATACTTGAGCAGCAGAAGATTGGCTGTCCGATTCAATGGGGAAGTGTCTGAACAGTTCGTCGCAACATCTGGCGTGCCACAGGGATCACACCTGGGACCATTCCTTTTCAACCTGTTTATTAATGACCTTCCTCAACATCTAAGCTCTGAATGTTTACTTTTTGCCGACGATGTTAAGCTCTTCAAGAGAATCACTTGTATTGAAGACTGTACCAGTGTCCAGACTGACCTGCAAAATGTCATATTATGGTGTGAGGATAATGATATGCAACTAAACATAGCCAAGTGCGAAGTTATGACTTTTTGTCGGATTTCATCTCCGCTTCTTTACGGATATACGTTGGCCAGTGTAGCAGTCAGGAGAGTCACTCTATTTAAAGATCTTGGGATAATGTTTAATCCTGAGTTGACCCCAAATGAGCACATAGCTTCAGTTTGTAACAGAGCGAACAAAATGCTTGGATTCATTCTCAGAACTTCTAAAAATGCCCTTGGCCCCGATTCACTTGTTCTACTCTTCAAGTCTTTGGTCCGGCAACTTCTTGAGTATGGTACTGTTGTGTGGTCCCCGTTCCAAAGTGGGCATTGCGATAGGCTTCAGAATTTACAGAAGCGATTTATACGATTGCTGGGAACCAGGCTTGGATTCAACTTTCAGGATGTTTATTCCCATTAATTTTATATCCCATTAAGGCAGTGTTTCTCAACCGGTGAAATGCGTACCACTGGTGGTACACAAGAGACAGAGGAAAAAGTAAAATAATAAGTATACACAGAAAATTAAGAGTGTTTCTGACTGACGTGATGCCGACAGCTGTTTTGGTCAACTCAGTTCAGTGTTACAATGCATTTCCACTTAGTTTTGAAAGACTCCAATAGGTACAGCACCCTTGCCTAGCTAAAGCATTTTCGTACCAACATAGGAAAGTAAATTTTTTTTAATATTCACGTTTTCCCAGCACATTTATATTAATGAATAATGATTTTGTGTCTAATTCTCATCTAAACTTCAAGTTCAAGATTTGCCTTGATTTTTTTCAATTTTTTTTGATACGATACACGCTTTGCAAACACAATAAAACTTGGGGAAGTTTTTTTAGTCTTATCCACAGATAATTTTAAGTTTGTTACTTGGTAAAACCGGAACACATGCTAGGTTTTCGATAATGTATAAAACCCAATAGGTAGGGACATCCCATGTAAAAAATGTTAGTTTTGGCCCCTTAAAGCGATTTCTAAGATTGATTCTAGGATTAATCCTCCCAATTGCTATGGGAAGCGCTCTTTCTGCATCTTAAATGTCAAAATAATTAGCATATTTTACTAACATAAATCAAGACAATCACAAACGTCTACAAAATTTTTGTAGCCATCTGATCCCATTCCATCCTCATAATTAGACCAATTCGCATATATGAGGTCAGAATTGTGGTTCGGATCCCACGTTAAACTGTAGGTCCCTAGATACCATTGGCTGTTTGGCTGTGAATTAACAGTCCAGTCTAGGGAGAATGTCGGCCTTAGTCAGTAACAAGACTACAAGATCGCGCCGCAATCATCCTACAATCATCTATCATTCATACTTGGCTGTAAACTACCTATTGAGTTAGGTCGCCATTTCAGTAAAGGTATTAAAGGTATTAAAGGATGTTCCAATTTATGATCTCCAGTTGACTTATAATCTGGCTCCTCTTGATGTTCGACGCAGAGTATTTGATATGTGCTTTCTGTATAAGCTTCTAAATGGTGTTATTGACTGCCCCATGCTCCTCGCTCTGATTGACTTCAAGTGCGGCTCGACTCGAACACGCTCCAGAGACCTTTTGAAAGACAGCATCATCCAACGTCTTATGCATATACTGTTACCGATCTACAGCTGGTGATTATGATGTCTTTTTTACTTGCTCGACCAATGTCTAAGCTATCTCATTAGTCTCAAAGCCCAAAACCATATTGTTTGTGGTGACTTCAATGTACATCTGGAATGTGCCTCGAGGGAGGAGGAAACCTTCACAAACTTACTTCGCAGTTATGGGATGTACATCGCTTCCAGACTTCCACTCGTGGCAATGCCTGCCTTGATACCACAGCGACGAACTTCGACTCCTGGGATTACAAGGTAGAGGTGGCCAAGCCTGTGGTGGCTGACCATGGATCTGTTCTAATGACAGTGAAAGCAAATAAGGTAAGCCTGTGTGCAAACAATAATCTGCATGATAATCTGCATGATAATTTAGTAATAATTAAGAGAGTCGTCAATGACAATGGTTTGCCTTTTCTATGCAGGGAACTATTGCAGGTTGACTGGGATATTTCAGAATTAGGCCCAAACCATGAAATAGTTTTTAAGAATTTTTTCGACACTTTTAAAGACAAGTTTGATTTAGTGTTCCCAGCTAAAGTCACTCGGCCTAGGCCTGGATCAATATCTAGTCTATCTCGTAATAAAGTCAAGACCGATAAGATAGATGAATCATGGTACACTCCCGAACTTTCTAGACTGCGTGCTTTCGTGATTTTGCTCCACGACCACTGTAAAGCTGCTTTAAACCCCCAGCTCAAAGAAAGGTATTATGCCATGTATACTAGAGCTAAGAGAGACTATCACTGTAGAGTAAAAGAGGCGAAGAAGCGTTTTAATGTTTCCTTGATTCAACAATCTCCAAATGCCTGTAAAACTGCTTGGGAGATAGTTAATAATCATAGGTCGGCTGCCACCGCAACCAAGACTAAGGCATCCCCGGATGATTTTAATGATTATTTTATAGAAGTAGCAGATAACATCGTGGCTAGTTTGCCTACTCTGATGACTGGTCCAGCTGAGATTTTGACCGACGTATCACCGTCTTTTACTTTTGACACCTGGAAAAAGGTAAACCATTGTCAGGTTAAGAGGATTGTTAGCGGATTTAAGGACTCGAAAAGTCAGGATATAGATGGTATGTCTTGTTCCGTACTGAAAACCGTAATAGACATAATATTAGATCCCCTCACCCACGTAGTAAATAGTTGTCTTAGAAATGGAGTATTTCCTGATCACCTGAAGATAGCCCGAACCATCCCAGTCTATAAGAAAGGAGACCCAACCCTTGTAAGTAATTTTAGGCCGATTTCGATTCTTCCAGTCTTTTCGAAGGTCATTGAAACTTGTATGAAAGCTCAGCTCATTGAATACTTTGAGAGTAATAACTTGCTGTTAGATGCGCAACATGGGTTTAGGAGAGGTCGCTCCACCACCACAGCCCTCTCTAGTCTTGTTGAGACAATTTCTAATGCCTTTGAGAACAGGGAATCAGTCTTGATTAAACTATGCGACTTAAGCAAAGCATTCGACGTGGTCTCTCACAAAATCATAATATCCAAACTTCGTAAATATGGGATTGGTGGAGTTGTTCTTCATACCCTTAGTGATTATCTGGCTAACCGAAAGCAGGTGGTCTCCTTGGGAGGTGCTACTTCTGTGGTCAGAGATGTCAATCATGGCGTACCGCAGGGCTCAGTGCTTGGGCCATTGCTCTTCACTATCATGGTCAATGACCTGGACTTAAACGGCCGCACATTACTTTTCGCGGACGATACGACCCTTCTTACCAGAGGAAGCGATATATTGCAGCTGCGGGCTGAGGCAGACAACCTTATGGACCTGGCCATGGAGTGGTTTGCTGCTAATCACCTAAAGGTAAATAATGATAAGACCCAAGCACTGTTATGTTCAATGAAGCCAGGTATGCAGAGTGATGAAGCCGTAAAACTCCTCGGGTTTTGGATTGATCCCAGGCTAAGCTGGAAACAGCATGTATCCAAGGTCTGTGTTAAGCTGTCTAGGGTAATATACCTTTTAAGGAAGCTAAGGTCAATTATAACCAAGCCATATTTGATCTCAGTCTACTACGCTCTCTTTCAGAGCCATGTTGTTTACGGTCTTGTGATTTGGGGCCACTCTTCGGCTGTCAATGATATCTTTCTTCTGCAGAAGAGAGCCTTGAGGTTGATTACTTTCTCTGGACACCGAGAACACTGTAGGCCTATATTTAAAGATCTGGGAGTGTTAACTGTGTATAGCCAGTACGTCCTAAACAGTCTTATTCTTCTTAAGGATAACATAAGCAAGTTTACTAGGAGAGAGGACCAACATAAGTACAGAACACGACACGCTCAAGATCTCGACCTGCCTCATTGCCGATTGAGCTGTACTCAAAAAGGGTATCTTTACTCTACGATCAAGATTTTCAATGGACTGCCAGAGAGAGTACGTGCGGGCTAGACCCCAAGAATTTTAAGTCTGCGATGAGGGACTGTTTAATAAGTAGGCCACTTTACTCGCTTGATGAGTTGAATAATGAGCCACTTTTCACCAGCTAAGCCCTCCGCCATCTTGTAAATATTAGTTTTATGGAATGTAAATATTAGTTTTTAGTAGTTTTAATTGACGCATTCTATCCGACAGTTGTCGGTCAACGAATTAGACCACAAGTATCAAGTAAGACCATCCTGAGGCTTCATCGTCTGGGAAACACAGCAGCTTCCTTGGATGTGGACTTTTTTGCTGAATCCGAGTCGGCCCTGAGAAGAAAATTATTTAGTGCATGGGCATTTGCAAACACATTATCATAAGTTGTTTTCTGCTTGGTGAAGTTTTTTAGATTTTATTATGTTTATTATTTTTGAAGGGCACAAGTCTGTTATGCTTGTATTTGTATTTATCTTTAATTCCTATATTCTTGTTGATCATTTATTTTGTTATTTCGTTCATAGTTTTATTACTCGTTATGTTCTGGTATTACTCAGGCTTGATAGTTGTTTTGATTATTTATTGTTAATCATTAATTAGAATAGTTAAAGTATTGTTGCAGTTGGTCTTGGGAGATTTATAATTAATAGAATCTTACATTTCTTGTAATATTAATTGTTTTGTATGAAATTGAAAATGGAAAATTCCGTGTATAAATAAATAAATAAATAAATAAATAAACGGCTCGACGACTTTTAAAGACGGCTCGCCGTCTTATAAACACGGCTCGCCGTCTTTGAAACACGGCTCGCCGTCTTTGGAACACGGCTGGCCGTGTTTCAAACACGGCGGTGTAAAAAATGTATGCTTTCTTTTTGGCCCTTCAGAGCTTCCGTACGGAAGCCCTGAAGGGCCAAAGAGTAAGCGGTCATTTTTTACACCGCCGTGTTTGAAACACGGCGAGCTGTCTTTAAAAGTCGGCGAGCCGTGTTTGGAAGGCGGCGAGCCGTGTTTGGAAGGCGGCGAGCCGTGTTTGGAAGGCGGCGAGCCGTGTTTGGAAGGCGGCGAGCCGTGTTTGAAAGGCGGCGAGCCGTGTTGTAAAGTCGGCGAGATGTATTTGAAATTCGGCGAGTATTTTTATAAAGTAATTAAGAGTAATAATTAGATATCTGATATTAGATTAGGTATATGACTAGATATAATCTCATTTGCAAACTAATTAAAAAATATTACAACTTTCATGCCAGATTTATATGAAATCAGAGGTCCCAAAAACAAAGAAAACTGTTTGGTTATGGTCATCATATCATCATAACAAATTCACAGACTATTTTTGCTCCAGAGATTTGATTGTTTTTGGTTATTTTCAATTTTATAGGAGGATGAAAATCCGTTTAAGAGTCTATAAAAAAGCTTTTAATTATTAGTCTTAGTTAATTTATCGAAATGCTCGCCGAATTTCATATACTTCTCGCCGACTTTCAAACACGGCTCGCCGACTTTCAAACACGGCTTGCCGACTTTCTAACACGGCTCGCCGTCTTCCAAACACGGCTCGCCGTCTTTGAAACACGGCTCGCCGTCTTCTAAACACGGCTCGCCGTGTTTCAAACACGGCGGTGTAAAAAAATGACCGCTTACTCTTTGGCCCTTCAGGGCTTCCGTACTTCCGTACCCTGCTTCCAGCTTAGGCATGTGGATATTCTGAAGAGGGTGCAGGCAGATCCGTTTTATCGGACTTCTGGGAGTTCGTCTTGGTTATGTCTACTTGGAAGCCCCTGTTGCTATTTCATTCCTTTAAAAAGAATAAAAAAAACGGTTTCTTCTTCTAGACTAGAGCACCTCGAAGCTACATGGTTTTCATGTCTTAGCCTGCATTGGAAAAAAAGAATCCAGCCTTCTTCTTCTTAGCCTTGCCTTGGCCGACTTAACCTTAAAAGGTAAGGTAGTTTTCTAATTTTACTGTGTAATAATAATAACAAAGTGATGCTTATTAATAATAATAATTTTAGTTAGAAAGTTAAAATAAATAGTGCAACTCTTACACTACCACACCTTAAATTAACATTAAATACTGATTATTTTAATATCCTCGTTGCTGGTTAGGTTTCAATCATATTAGGCATAGGCCTACCAAGGGTTATCCCAGCTAATGCATGTAAAGCGCGCTAACTAGTTTCGTAGAGATTAATAAAAAACAAACATGGGATTTTTTAAACATGTAATTTTTTATGCAGATTCTTGAATAGCCTAGGCCAAGTCATTTGCTTGAAAATTGGATGAAACTTCTTTACATTACCTCATTGTTAATATTGATGGTAAAATTTGATGGTCAAATTTTGATTGTGCGATTATATTTTGCTATTTTATTGATAGTTCAAGATTCAAGATTTTATTTAGCCGTTCAGTGGTTACAATAGGCCATGTACTAAAACTACGGTAACTTAAAACTAGGCCTAGGCTAACAAACAATAAAAGCTCATCCCCTTGACTCACAAACCACTCAACTCATGCAAAAATTCAGTAAAACTAAAGCCTACTATTTTGAACACCTGATTTAGTTTTGTTCTAATATACTTAAATAAAATAACTTACTGTTTGACCACAAAATAAATAAGTTAGGCCTATATTTGAAATAAGCAACTGAAGTATAACAAAAACAAGTAAATACCTTAAAAACCTAAACTGACGAAACTTCGTTAGCCTCCTCCACTGTTATTATCCATAGTTGACATTTTGATTTTGCGATGAAAAATGTTTGATGAAAACAACTGAATCAACATAGGCTAACTTATTGAGTTAAGAAATATGTTATTATAATTTTCATATATTGTTTATTAGAATAGAATAGAATATGCTTTATTGTCTTTAGGTACATAGTTAGTACAATGGACAAGGTCAAAAATACAGATAACTTAGAGAGATAACTTAGAGTTTAATAATATTTAACCCTCCGAGGATTGATTTTTCGACCTAGTTTTTCGACCTCCAAGCGTTTGAGTCAATTTTTCGACGGTTCGAAAATGTGACATAACTTTATAGAGAATGGCAGAAACAAACCCTTGAACGCTATCACTGTTATCGGGAGATTCTAAGCTATCCAAAAACACCCATTTTAAATGGCGGAACGTGATTGGTTGCTTGTACTGTAATATGCAATGAAACATCTGGGGGGGAAAAAACTGTTACCATCTGCTAACTTTTTAAACAACGAAATTCATATTTTACCAATTGTTTGAAGGTTATGAATGATTAAAAGTATTACTAATACCTTTAATTTACATAAAGTTATTGGAATAAATTAATATGTTTTATCGAGTGTATAATAAAAAATTTGAGTAGGAATTAGTGTAGTATTCCTAGCTTGATTTTACATGTGTTCTTATGGGATTAGGGTAAGTACCGTCGGACATATTTGGTTTTATTCAACATAGGCTACATTTTTTTAAATACTTCTAGCCTATATTAATTACAGTACACTCTAGTTCATCGAACTCAGAAACATCGGAACTCCGCTTCATCTGAACTGAAAATCTGGATATTATTAATTTTTTTTTCTTACGAAATAAATAATTTTTCGTTTTAGCGCCTTCAATTTCTATTCGTTCTATCCGCACAACAGTGAAGTATCTCTTTTTGCATCAAACGTCATCAGGCATTTTCCATAATCTGTACCCATCGATGTGATTTACGAGGCCATGGAGTATTCGCACAAAAATAGAAAGAGGGAGGGGGGCAGGAAGTGAACATCCGCTTCGACCGCTTCCCAAACTGTCATTCACTCTGTCATGCGTCGCGACTGCACCTGTGTTACGTGGAAGTCAGTTGACTGCTGGAATATGAGTTTAATATGAATATGGAATATCAGAATAAAGATTTTGGATCTTTATATCCTGCGTTGTTTTTATTCCTATAGATTCATCGTTACCATGTTCAAAGTTTGAGTGCCTTATTTTCATAAGGCACTCGAATGGATAATAGATAAAAATTGTAATGCAAACAAAATGAAAGTTATAGTAGGCGGAACAAAATTTTGAGCTTTGAAATTTAAACAGCAGGCAGCTGATTTTTATTATTCTTACCGTACGATGTTGTAGGTTTTGTTTGGTTTATCTGCCCAAGTTCGCTGGTGGGACCGCGCCAAGGTCTGACGGCGACGAAGTCTGACGGCGACAAAACCTACCACTTTTTTCGTCAGGTTTTGACGGGTACGTCAGGCGTCAAGCCTCGACGGTTTTTAAAAACGTCAGGGCTTGTCGCCTCACGCACCCGTCAAAACCTGACGGATTTAAAAACGTCCTATTTTGACGCCTGACGTACCCGCCAAAACCTGACGGATTTAAAACGTCCTACTTTGACGCCTGACGCACCCGTCAAAACCTGACGATTCTCTCTCACCCCTCTTTATGCACCTGACTGTACAGTTTAACTTATCTGTCCTCTTAGGCCACGCCCCTACTAGGCCAAACCTCCATTATTATTTACGACAACTCACACACCCGTCGAATAAGGAATCATTCCTCTCACCTCACGTTTACTCCCAATTTTTTAAATTGCTGTCTTCCTAGGCCACTATCCCCACACCTAATTTGTCACCCTATTTGTTTATGCCACAATATTAATAAATGTGTATAATTATATATATTTAAATATGTTAAGCAATCGTGTTGCGGCGGAGCAGTTCTTCAGTTTGATGAAGTTAGTTGTTCTATCGTATGGTGTGTTTAATCAGACCAAGTGAATTTTATTCTCTTAAGTCAGCTTGAATGCATTTTAATAATCTCTTGAAAAAGGGGACTTGGTAATTCTCAAATATGTTACAGCCAAATGTAGGAGTGGTTGCCTGGCAGCGTCCATATTCTGTTGCACAAAACCCCTCTTCTAACCATACCGGGAAACAGGTCTAACATTCCTTACGTAGTAGTCCCCGTCCCCAGTTCTTAAAAACCTATTAAAGACAAGTCAAGAAGTGAAGGGTGGGAAGTGCAAAGTCCAGATATTTGGCCTGTACTGTACTGCACTGTACAGACGTCATTATACTATAGGAAGGTTTCGACAGAAAAAATTGTAAGAGAACAACAACGCGCCCGCCTGACGCTGTTGTAGATTCTTCCAAAGCAAGTTCATAGACTGATTGACAATTTCTTTACTCATACTTTAAGCCCGAATGAAATTATTTAACGAATATAAATTTTTATCTCTCGCTTATTTACTAACATTTTTCAATAACATTTGGTATATAACTTTATTAGGCTAAGAGTAACTAATATTTGTTCAAAACCCCAGATGGTAGCAAAGCTGTATATTAAATCCCATGTCATTTTAATGTAAAATAACTGAATAATTGAAGAAGGAATAGATTGAGGTATCTGAACATCATCAGCTGATTAGCTTACTTTCTGCATTTGTCATATTAATGTTTATATTAAAGAAATTTAAATACTTGGGAGGAAAATAGACTTATTATTATTTTTTTTTTAATCCATTAGGGCTCTGACCCAAAGGCCATGTTAGTTGTATTATTATTATTATGGAAAATATGTTTTGATAAACCATATGATTACACTACAATATTAAAACATGTATACAACCGAACATAGACCTACCATGTAATAACTGGAACCATTTTGTTGAAAGTTTTCTTTTATTAGCTATGTATACTTATACATTGCTTTCGTTTATCTCAACATTCATAATCAGCAGTATAAAGTACGATTTAAAAATTTAAAGCATTTATAGTTATGTATTTTAGCGAATTTCTTTAATATGAATTCGGTGTGTTATTTTAAGACCTATATTATAGTTTCTCATTCTCAATTTGCATTTACTTAAAGGAATTTCGGTAAATATACTACAATAATTTAACCAACGCCAGCATATTGTATGGATAAACCAAAATGCCATATTTTCAACATGTTGTTCAACAAATTTATACCATAGAGCAGCACGTAGGGCCTACTTTCATGGCGAGTGAGCGGCGTGAACGAGGTATTTAACAGCTATAATAGCTATAAAATAAATATAGCTGCTCATTTTGTCATGCTTTTAGAAGATGTCCAGTTTTTTTTTTTTTACTCTATGCTTTATTCATTTGAAACCCAATCATGGTAATCCGATTAGCCTTGTTTTCGAACTTAACCTGAAGAACGCTAACCAACACGCGTTGGTATTTTGGTGCGCTAAAATGACAAGTGCAAAAAAACTTATTTATTCGTTTGCCTCGCCCACTCGCCTTTCAGACTGTTTCAATGTAGGAATATGGGTGCTGCACTCTGATGTATATTTGTTAAACCACATGTTGAATCTGTAACACGTGAATTCTAATTATTTGGTTATTATAGGTGATTTCATAATTTTTACTAGTCTTTTGTTTTTCAGTTCAATTGCAAAGCTACAAATTGGTTAGTCGCTTAATAATTTTACCAATGAATACAAAAATATAAATAAAGTCAGATCCCATGAGGGAATTTGAGATTAAACAGAATAAGATTAGAATAACAGAAGATATTGAGGGAATTTTCATTGTGACGGGAAATAAAATTCTGTCTTTCGACCGAACATTTATTAGCAGTATAGAGCTGTAAGCCGACTCGAAAAAACCATAACAAAAGTTATATCAGAATTTTGTACTTTTTTGTACCTTTTTGTACCGCAAAAAGAAAATTTTGTACCTCTCTCCTTCGGAAGTTATAAGCGATTTAAAAGTCGGCTTACAAGTCTATGCCAAAAACACAAGTACTCAAAATTGAAAAACAAATTATATCATATTTTTGTACTATTTTTGTACCATTTTGTACCACCAAAAAGAATTTTTGTACCGCGAAAATAAAGGCTACACAATTAAAACAAAGTCGGCTTACAGGTCTATGCCAAAAACACAGGTGTTCAGAATTTCGAAAAACATTATACTATCTTATTCTACTATTTTTGTACTCTTCAAATATACAAATAAAAAATTTTGTACCACTCAAATAATTGCACTATAGACAATTTAATAAAGTCGGCTTACAGGTCTACGCCAAAACACAAGTACAAAAAATTAAAAAACAAATTATACATAATTTTTGTACTATTTTTGTACCTTTTGGTACCGCAAAAAAAAATTTGTACCCCTCTCCTTCGGAAGTTATAAGCGATTTAAAAGTCGGCTTACAGGTCTATGCCGAAAACACACGTGTTCAGAATTTCGAAAAAAATATGCTATCTCGTTCTACTATTTTTTTACTCTTCAAATATCAAATAAAAATTTTTGTACCACTCAAATAATGGCACTATAGACAATTTTATAAAGTTGGCTTACAGGTCTACGTCAAAAACACAAGTACTAAAAATTAAAAAAAAACAAATTATACAGAATTTTTGTACTATTTTTGTACCGTTTTGTACCACCAAAAAGAATTTTTGTACCGCGAAAATAAAGGCTACACAATTAAAACAAAGTCAGCTTACAGGTCTACGCAAAAAACACACTTGTTCAGAACAAAAAAAAATGCTATCTTATTCTACTAATTTTTTTGTCTTCAAATATACAAATAAAAAATTTTGTACCACTCAAATAATGGCACTATAGACGAATTTATAAAGTTGGCTTACAGGTCTACGCCAAAAACACAAGTACTAAAAATTAAAATACAAATTATACAAAATTTTTGTACTATTTTTGTACCGTTTTGTACCACCAAAAGAATTTTTGTACCGCGAAAATAAAGGCTACACAATTAAAACAAAGTCGGCTCACAGGTCTACGCCAAAAACACCAGTACAGTACTCAAAAGTGGGAAAATCTTTATACGAAATTTGCTGTAATATTTTTGTACCACAAAAACTTTGTACCCAACTTCATTAGTTGTTATAATTTATAAAAAATTGAAAAACTAATTATGCCTCATATTTTAACTTGTTTGTACCTTTTTGTACCACACAAAAGAAAGTACCCCTCTCTTTCAGAAGTTATAAGCGATCGGAAACTTGTTTTACAGGTGTACACCAAAAACGCAATTGCTCAAAATTCGAAAACAACATTTTTACTACTTTTGTACCTCTTTTACTAAACACAACTGCTAGATACAAAGAAACTAATTGCAGCATTAAAAAATTTGCACATAATTGTGGCACTAAGGTCCCTTAAATAAACATTCCAATAATGTAATAAACTTGGCCGTATTACCTTTCCTGTTTATATAATAAAAATTCCAAATTTGGAACAACTTTCACTCAAATAATTTGTGTGGTTTCATGTTTTTTATCTTCACCTAGACTTTTAACTGCCTTAATGTTAGTAAAGGGAAAAGATACCATTTCGCTGGTACACATAGCATTTACAAAATGTCTTCATTTTCTAAATCTTCAACTAAGTTCCCTTAAACTCATCATTCAGCACTTCACTTGGCAGCAGTCAAACAGCAACGGAACAAATGTATAATCGCATGAGTGACAATGACCACAGCAACGATCATCGTCGAGCGATAATCGCCCACCGATAATCGTTTACCGATTATAGTTGTAGTCGCACCAGTGACAACGCACCTTAAGCTGACTTTGTAAAATTGCCAACATTGACTTTATTCGAGCGGTAAAAAAGATTTTATTCGTACAGTAAAATACCACATTTTTTCTAAATTTGTAAAACCTGTGTTTTTGGCGTCGGCCTGTAAGCCGACTTTATAAAATTGTGTATAGTGCTGTTAATTGAGTGGTACAAAAATTAAAATTGGTATATTTTAAGGGTACAAAAATAGTACAATAACGTAGCATAGTTTTTTGTTGCTTTTGCAACACTTGTGTTTTTGGCGTCGACCTGTATGCCGACGTTGTTTTAATTGGGTAGCCTTTATTATCGACGTACAAAATTTTCTTTTAGTGGTACAAAAAGGTAAAAAAATAGTACAAAAATATGGTATAATTACTTTTCCAATTTTGAGCAGTTGTGTTTTTGGCGTCAACTTGTGATCCGACTTTTATTTCACTTATAACTTTCCAATGAAAGGGGTACAAAATGTTCTTTTAGTGGTACAAAAAGGTACAAAAATAGTAAAAAAATGTGGTATACATTTGCTTTTCAATTTTGAGTACTTTTTTTGGCGTCAACTTGTAAGCCGACTTTGTTTTAATAGTGTATAGTGCCGTCAATTGAGTGGTACAAAAATTTTAATCGGTATATTTGAAGGGTACAAAAATAGTACAATAACGCAGCATAGTTTTTGGTTGCTTTTGCACCACTTGTGTTTTTGGCGTCGACCTGTGTGCCGACTTTGTTTTAATTGTCTATTCTTTATTTTCGCAGTAGACTACAAAATTTTCTTTTAGTGGTATAAAAGGCTACAAAAATAGTACAAAAATACGGTATAATTTCTTTATCAAATTTTGAGCAGTTGTGTTTTTGGCGTCGACTTGTGATCCGACTTTTATTTCACTTATAACTTTCCAAGGAGAGGGGTACAAAATTTACTTTCAGTGGTTCAAAAAGGTACAGACAAGTACAAAAATCTTATATGGGTTTTGTTATGGTTTTTTGATGTCGGCTTACAACCCGATGGAGCTACAAAAAGGTACAAAAATAGTAAAAAAATTTGGTATCATTTGTTTTTCAATTGTTTACTTGTGTTTTTGGCGTAGACCTGTAAGCCGACTTTATAAAATTGTCTATAGTGCCATTATTTGAGTGGTACAAAATTTTTTATTTGTATATTTGAAGAGTACAAAAATAGTAGAATAAGATAGCATAATTTTTTTCGAAATTCTGAATACGTGTGTTTTTGGCATAGACCTGTAAGCCGACTTTGTTTTAATTGTGTAGCCTTTATTTTCGCGGTACAAAAATTCTTTTTGATGGTACAAAATGGTACAAAAATAGTACAAAAATGTGGTATAATTTGTTTTTCAATTTTGAGTACTTGTGTTTTTGGCATAGACCTGTAAGCCGACTTTTAAATCGCTTATAACTTCCGAAGGAGAGAGGTACAAAATTTTCTTTTTGCGGTACAAAAAGGTACAAAAAAAGTACAAAATTCTAATATAAGTTTTGTTATGGTTTTTTAAAGTCGGCTTGCAGCTCTATGCTGCTACATTTATTTTGAACGGTGTACAGGTGATTACAGTGTAAATAACCCAAAAATTACATATTCACCATGTGATTCAACAAATGTTACCAGAGTGCAGCACCTACTTGCCCGGCGAGTGAGCGAACGAGGACCGTCTTGAAAAATAACAATGCATGACTTTTTAATCGGCATCTTACCCGGATGTCACTGCAGAGAAATTATAGGGCGATGTTTTGTAAAAATAATACAGTATTATACTATTTTTACTACTCAATTTTAACTTTATTAAATAAATTTCTAAAACCCAAGACCTCATCGCATAACTAAAAATTGGAGCCATTAGGCCTACTTTGAAACATAAAATGTTAAAATTAGTTAAGTATTGATAAAGCTGTGTTCACAAAAAACGGCTTCAGGTAAATAAGGACTTGCTTAATGAATTAATAGTATTTTATATTGGCTATACTGTACAACACAGTTTTAGTAACACCGTAATATAAGCCTGACAAAGCAGCTCGGACTGGTTGAGCGGTTCTTACAACAATGGCTACCATCTATTGTACATAATCCACAAACTCCAAAAGGCCCACCATTGGACAGACGGCAGGCCAATAGGCCACGTGAAGTCCGTAATTTATGAGAGGCAGTACAGTCTTTTCAAAAATTAAAAACGTCGCGAGTTGTCGCCTCACGCACCCGTCAAAACAGGACGAATTCAAATCGTCTGAGTTTGACGCCTAACGCACCCGTCAAAACCTGACGAATTTAAAAACGTCCTGATTTGACGCCTGACGCACCCGTCAAAACCTGACGAATTTAAATCGTCCTGTTTTGTCGCCCCCCGACTTTTTATTCGTCAGACTTTGACGTCCCGTGACTTTTAAAAGTGTCAGGGTTCGTCGCCGTCAGACCTTGACGGCGTCCCTCGCTGGTTAATGTCAGGGCACCAGCTGGGTGAATCGACACAAATCGGTTACACTGTTGTAAATTCCGGCTCGCAATTTTGTGAAGCCTACTGTACTTAAACTAAATTACTATTCTCAGCTGTTATTTGAAAAACATTGAATAAATAGCAGAAAACTCTAACCGTATGGTCTCATTGTTCTTATTTGATTAACATTAAAAGTTTGGATGTCTAGGGAGAGTAGCCCTAGAGGATTTAAAGTCCGGTTTACATGAGTGTATAAATACTGCGTTGCCGCGGTGGGCCCGGTACTGAATACGGGGCCTACATAGGCCCTGGTTTACATGTGTTACGCACCATTTGCGTACATGCACTGCTCAAACGCTGATGCAATATAATGCTGTGGCGATGTAGACACAAGAAATTCGTGTGTGCCAGGCCTAAAGGAAAGTATGAGTCAGGTGCAACAGCAGTACAGTACCTAAATGTAGCATATGCTAATTACATTTGACTATTGAATAGTAAATTAGTTATTGATTGCTGATTATAGATTGTATTACTTCAGAACGTTGAGAAAATTTCAAAATAGCAGACACAAAGACAAGAAGTCTGCTTTATTTAAATAGTTAGTTAGTTTATTAGGGACACTTTAGCGAATGAGAAAAATCTAATAATATTGTTAAGGTGTGTTTACACCTAAGGTTGACAGCCAAAGATTGTAGATAGGTTTATAGGCCTAACTTTTGTTCTTTACACTAATTAATCAGTGTTTATTTACAGTGCTAATACATTTTTTTTTTTTTTTTAGCTGTTTCTGTTCAAGTTTTTACACAGTTAAAACAATGCAGGTAAGCAGAAAACACAGCTTAAAGTTCTCTTAAACTCGCCAATTACTTTTTACTTTCTCCCTCTATACCATAATATATGGAGAAAGTATTGTTTTTGTCAAAATTTTCGAATTTGAGTTGTTGGTGGATTTATCCATTTTGGTTCCCCCTGAGCCCAAAAAAGTGGTTTTCGGAGTGATGTCTGTGTGTGTGTGTGTGTGTGTGTGTGTGTGTGTGTGTGTGTGTGTGTGTGTGTGTGTGTGTGTGTGTGTGTGTGTGTGTGTGTGTGTGTGTGTGTGTCAGGATGTAAACAGAGCTAGAGAATGCCCTAATGGTCCGATTTTAATTAAATTTGGTACATAGGTCCAAATCCACAATAATTCCAGGCGTTTTTTTCATTTTTTTGAATTTTTATTTTTAAGGGTATTTTACCCCCAAAAACTCTCAAAAATCGTCAAAAATCAAAATTTCTCCAAAACGGCTCTAACGATTTTGATTAAAATTTTGTGGTTTATTAAGCTTAAAATGGTGAATAAAATGACACCACCCGCATCTCCGGGAAAATCCGTGTTCAAAAGTTATGGAGTAAAAAGTGTTTCAAAAATCAATTTTTTGGATTTTCAAAATAGCTGTTGTCTTGAAATAAATTTTACTTATCACCATTAAATCAAGCTCAAAATACTAAATAATCCAGTATTTTAAATTATTGCTCTACGTCAAGTGGTTGCGGAGAAAATTCAATTTTTCGTTTAGCGGTAAACGCAGTTTGTTGTTAAAAGTCACAGACGCGCATAGGGTCAAACGATCGCTGCTCAGCCGGTAGCTATCCGACTGAGTCATCAAGACATTAATTTTTGAAGCTTTTAACATCTTTTTATATTGTTGGGAGAAAGTATGTGTCAGTTAACTGATACCGTTTATTAGTTACATTTTTAGCAGTTCAGATTATTGTGTAGTGGTGTAGTTGATGTCAGCTGAGTAAGGAGACCCCAGCAGAACCGCTAAGCATGTCTGCCTCTAATGGGTCCCCAAAGGACAATATTTTTAAGGAAAAATAAGGGTTTACAAGAAACAGGTAGTGTGGCAGCTAATTGACCACCCAAAGAGCCACTTCCTGCTAATGTAGGCAATTGGTTTTCAGGCTCTATCAAGCGAACCCCACTCTGCTTTCTGACTTGCCAACCAACCGACTGTCCATTCATGTTACCCAATTTGTTTTTTCCATGATTTCTGGTTGACACCAAACCTCCACTGTCTAGAACATGAATGGATCATGAGAGAGGGGGAATTTGTCATAGTGGGCACAGTCGACATATTGTGAAAAGTTTGTTTGTGGTACCATACATAACATAACACCAACTTTGCAACCAATAAAAATCAGTTTTAAAATTGTTCTGGAACTTGATTAACTTAGGCAAGGAGTACTGGTAGTTTGTGAAAATTTATGTGAAGTCTAATTTTCTGAACACAAGTTCTATAGCAAATTAGCACAATCTATTATTATACATAAAGGTCTTAAGATAGTTGAGGTAGTCAAAAGTTTTAGAACATTTCCTCCATAAAGTTAGCTACGGTACAGTAAAAAAAAGTTTCTGAGTCATTTAAGTAATAGAAGAGATTTTAAGGATGCAGTTTAAGTAGTAGAGTAGAGTTGGTCTATATCCTACTAAAGTGCTGTGCCACACAGTATTTACATATTACACACCTTTAGTAAAACAAACCCATTATCTCGGCCCATTTTAACTGCAGAGTTTTAAGTAATAGAGTAGAGATAGCCTATACCCAACTAAACCGCGGTGCCACACAACATTGACATACCTAATACACCTCTAATAAATCAAACCCATTATTTCTGCCCAATGGTATTCTTGTAAGAAAAATAATCAAATCCAGTTGGAAATTTTATGGATACATGTATTGACATAACGCTCACAGATACATGCAGACTGTGAGACCTCAGTTTTTTGAGGTTACTTGGTTTCTGAAACATTTACTAAATCAGGGTGTCTACTGATACTGGAATTACTGGAAATACTGGAATTATACTGGAATTTTATTTCCATACTGGAAATACTGGAATTATACTTGAATTTCAAAATAGATACTGGAATAATTGAATTTTATTAAAATCCGGAAATTGTTTTTTTTATGCATAAAATATAGATTTTGTCATTTGATCCGTACATTTCGATGTAAAAATGTTTCACCTGTTATTATTGTTGTTAAAGTATGTTTGCAAACCAAAACCAGAAAATTTGTAGTTCTGTTCAAATAATTAACTAAGCAATTAAGAAATCTAAACATTTGTGTAAAGATTAAGCTTAGAAATAAGTCTCTATAAATTAATAGGCAAGCATGTTTATTTTCTTACGTTTTTCTCAGCTTGTATGTATCGCAAGAGAAATCCGTGCAAAATGTTAGAAAGGTTCATACTGTGGATGAACAGAATGCCATTATAATTCACATCAGCCTCCAGGGGTACGCCCTAGAGGCTTTCAAAGTTTCAATGTTAATCTTATGGAAGAAGGGTAATTTATTTAATAAATTATAGTCCAAATCAGGTGATTTTTTTGGTAGAATTTTGACCAGTGGCGATCTCTTAATACAAAGATCCATATTAAATTTGTTTATATGTATAACATTTTGTTATTGTTATTCCATTTTCAGGTTAATAGTTCGCGAGTGGTACTGGAATTTTTTGAAAAAATGTACTTGAAATACTGGAAATATACTGGAATTCCAAAATCAGGTATCAGTAGACACCCTGTAAATGTACAGAAGCAGCCAGTTAGGAGATCCTCTTTATAGTGAAATCTAAAAAAAATCCTGTGGTCTATAAAATTAGTTGCAGTACCCTTTTACTTTTGAACCCTTAAAGCATCAAGGGAAACTGATGGCCACTAACATCTACTACCGTCATCCAGCACCGTTCAAGGAAACATACACGTACTTCTTTGATAAACTGTAACCGAAACAATACTTCCCCCAACACCATACGCATTAATAATCCATTTATTACTCAAGACCCTAAGAGTGGATTTGAAAAAAAAAACAGTTAAGCAAGGAGGGCAGGGAATGGGTGACAGCAGCTGTGAAACAAGAGCGTTACGGGTTGCCAATGTGATGAAAGAAAATTTTCCTTTGAGTCTCACAGAGCGCTATTTTCATATTAAAAATTTAATAAATTGTTGCTTGATTTTTTACATATAAAGATCCATGAATGTTTTTAATTTTTAGAATCCAAATGAAGATACAGAGTGGAATGACATTCTAAGAGCTAAAGGAATAATACCTCAAAAAGAAAAAGAAGTAACAGAAGATGATATTGTAAATTTATTAGAATCAACAGTCCAAGAAAAAACTGCAGGTAAAACCCATGTATGATAATAGCAACAGTTTTTACTAGGGTAAGCTTGTTAAATGAGTTAAGATATATGTTTTTCTGATAACAGGAAGTACATAAATTGTCCTATGGGGAACAATATTTTAGTTTTAAAATAATATTAATATTGAATCAAATATTAATAGTTAGTTAAATTTTTTTGTTTTTCAAAATTTTATTTTTGCAGAGGGGACAGAACACTTTATTCAATTGCTAATGTGAGAATATATGGGATGAAAACAAAATAATGTTACAATGATGTTGATTTTCTTCTTAAAATTTCTTCTTTTCGTAAAGGTTGTCAAAACAACCAGGCAACATAAAATAATCGTTGAGGATAGTAAATTATTGGCTTGTTTAGCTCTCATCAATTGATATAAAAAATATTGTAAAAATAAAGAAAACATTTTTAGCTAAAGTAAAAGAAAAAATTGCAAACCCTTTCAATTAACAAGTTCATACAATATCATACTAAAAAGGGATGAAAAAAAAAACAATAGACGAAAAAACATAAGAAGAAATACAGCTGTCCTGAAGAGTCTATGTATAAGTTTCTTAAAAATCTCAAAAGAAATCTACAAGATGACATTGTTAAAAAGGAACAACTTTCTCATAAAGGGATGCTTTGCTTTGATAGACCTACTTTTCTTAATACTCCGATGTGGTTACCATTTAACATAAATAATTTATATTAAGTGTTAATATAATAAAAATATTAAATTAATGCAATAAAAAGAAGGATATTTGTCAAAAGTTGGTTGTTAAAACCACCAAACAATGTTTAATGAAAATTCAAACCAAAAAACTTAATTCATATATATACACACAAATATACCTTACTCGTATTAGAGTATAGGATAGGTGGCCCAGTGGTCAAACACTTTACCTTACCTAAGCACCACTTAACTCTATTTGAGAAAAACCCTTTTACAGTGGAGCCAAATTTAGTAAAAACTTACTAGAGTAGCCCAAGACTATCTGAAACGATATTTAACACAAGAGGAAAGCAATCACCAGATGGTTACTCGACCACACTCTCTGTACAATTGAAGAGTTCATGTGATGGAGGGATTGTCCATGAAAACTATTGTCAATGCTTGCTGTATTTTGTCTATGCAATTTCTAAACGTGATGTTTTTTAAATAAAAATATTCTAAATCTGATATTACAGGGTAAATTTCATAAAAAATTCAGTTAGGGAGTTACCAAATTAATTGATTTATTGTGGTGAATGAATGGCCCTCATCACCTATTTGGATACAATTTTTCTTTCCCTCTTTTCAAACCTTATGGGTATTTTATAAATAGCAAAATATCTCATATATAATGTTCCAGGGAAGAAGTCATTGGAAGAATTAGATTTAGATGAATTGGATGAACTTGAAGATGAAGAGGATGAAAAAGTATTACTAGAGTACAGAGCGAAAAGGATCGCGGAAATGAGGGCTTTAGCTGAGAAGGCAAAATATGGTGAGGTTCGAGAAATCAGTGGAGAAGATTATGTAGAACAAGTGAACAAAGCTGGTGAAGGCGTTTGGGTCGTTCTCCATCTTTACAAACAAGGGTTGGTTGAACATCAGTTTTAAGATAGACAACAACTGTACATTGTTTATGATACAGAGTTAATACAGCTGCAGCTGTTAAAAAAATGGCAGGGAGGTGAGACTTTTAAGACACATGGTATATGGCCAACAACACCATTTAAGATTTGAGTTTTTAGAACAACTATGCACTAGCCTCTGTGAATAGCTGTAAAATTTGGGAAACAGCTAAGAATGAAATTTGAAAATTAACTTTGAGTTTCCAACTTGCTTGACCAATAATATTGCTTTTCATTTTTCACCCTTATTTGAATTAAATTCTGATTGGAACTGACTTTGTTAACTTTTTAGCAAATTTCACTATAAGGAATACGCTATTACGATTTTAGATACGGGAAGACCTAAGCCCGGGACCTTGAAACTTTTTTGTTTTAAGGTCCATCAGAAGCCAAAAAAACACCGTTCATTCATATTTATATGTGTTTGTGTCCGTGAACACAATAACGCAACCTCCGATTTTGATGAAATTTGGTAAAGAGGAGTAAACTAGCATTTACTTGAACAAGTGTGTGAACCAGAATGATCAGAAATCAGAATCTTTATTGCCGTTACAAGTAATACAAGCATGGCATCGTCAAACAGATAAACAACAGAATTATTTACATTAAAAAATTATGATTATATAAATATATTCATTTACACTGTAAGGACTTAGCTTTAACAGATAGTTTGTTACAGTTTGCTTGAATTTTTTGTTATCTAAACATCTAATTTTTTGAGGAAACACATTATAAAATCTTTTTAACTGCTCTGTAAAACTATTTAACGTGGTACTGTATTTACATTGACTTGGTCTTAAATTAAATCTATTTCTTGTAAAATAATCATGTACATATCCTTTTGTGTCAAGCATACTAAAATTACTCTTTGCAAAAATTTGACAGTTTAATATATACATAGCTTGAAGAGTTAGAGGCGGTTTGAGAGCTTGCGTTTAGCTTAATCCCGGGCGTAAATACCGGTTATAACCGGATTTTGCACGTCAGCTTAAAAATCGGGTTCGGGAGCTCGGGTTTACGCGTGCCGCGGCGTAAAGATAACTTCGAGCTAAATCGAGGGATAAACTGCGGCTGAACTATTCGGGTTTGAGAGACATGGTTTAGGTAGTCCGGGCGTAAAAGATAATCTTTGTTCAAAGACTCGCCTGTCTCCTCATCACAGGAGCCCTGAGTTCCAGTCCTGGGGCTTCCCTGGACTGTCTTCTCAACTTGTTGCCGATCGATCTTTTCATCAAGACCACGGCAAGGAAAGCTGCTCATCGACTCAAATGTGAGAATCTTTGGATAGACACTGGAGAATTCCGGGGTCACTCTCGGATCATTCTGACTGTACAGGGGAATGTTTTGGACATGCCCTCGGACTACATGTCGGTCAAATATGCCTTCGGTAAGTCATTTAGGGTCCTTCTTCCAGCGAGGGAGGATTGGCTGTCTGGAGGAAACCCTCTTCCACCTGCGGATCTGGAATGGTTCACAGACGGGTCCAAGGTAAGAGGAGGAACAGGAGCTGGAGTACATGGGGTGCAAGCGGGGGTAGGGATTCGTCTCCCTATGGGGATGCATCCCACGGTGTTCCAAGCGGAGGTTGCTGCGATAATGGAGTGCGCCAGAGTAAACCTGGTGCAAGGTGTCAGGGACAGGAGCATTTCCATTTTCTCAGACAGCCAGGCAGCTCTAAGGGCTCTGGACTCCTGCGAGTTCAGGTCAAAGATCGTCTGGGACTGCTTCACCACAGTATCTGCGCTAGGTAGATGCAACAGCGTGACGCTCTGCTGGGTCCCTGGTCACACAGGGATACCTGGGAATGAGGCTGCGGACGCCCTTGCCAATGCAGCTTCATCTTCAGAATTTACTGGTCCGGAGCCTTTCTGTGCTGTCTCTCGTGAGTATGCGTGCCAAGCGGTCATGTCATGGGCGAGGGAGGAGCATCGTAAGGCCTGGTTCAGACTTCCTCAATTGAGGGTAAGTAAGCTCATGCTTCACTCTCCATCTCGGAAAATTGCCTCCAGTATTCTGCAGCTGGAGAGGGGGCAAATTAAACAGGTAACAGGGCTTATAACAGGACATTGTTCTTTAAGGAAGCACCTGCAGCGCTTGGGTCTCTACAATGGTGACCCGGTATGCAGGAGGTGTGGGCAGTCTGAAGAAACTGCTGATCACGTGCTGTTTGACTGTGGGGAGCTGGAAGAGGCTAGAGAGAGGGCCCTTGGAGGACTACGGAGGGGCACTTTCCTTCCTCAAGAGGAGCTTGTCTGCAGGATACAGAAGTTCATCAAGTTTCTAAACAGGGATGAGCTCTGAAACTACATTAGGGGAGCGCAAAAAGCCCTTGCGGCTGACGCGCCATGGGATTAGGTCCGCCCCATTGAATGAATGAATGAATGAATGAATAATCTTTGTGGGTTTGAGAGTCCGAGTTGTAGCGCAAATAAGATAAACTCGAGTATGAAAGGAGCGATTTTGGGCGGCAACTTAGACCTGCCAGGGGGCAGGTCTAACTGGAGCGTAACTTTATTATTACGTATTTCATGCTTGCTATTATCACTGAATTGATAATAATGCTATATTTAAGTTAACTGTGACATTCTAACACATTTT
The DNA here is from genome assembly GCA_030545055.2 of Neoaliturus tenellus. NCBI lineage: Eukaryota > Metazoa > Arthropoda > Insecta > Hemiptera > Cicadellidae > Neoaliturus > Neoaliturus tenellus. The sequence continues at coordinate 222,764,051 of CM061533.1, forward strand.
TTTGTCTAAAAATTCATATTTTTGTTTTTATTTCGTCTTTATTTTTGCCCGTGGTTACGTTTAGGCTATTCAAGCTACTGTACTATGAAATTTAAAAAAAAATGAATTCCAACAAAAAAGTGTTCCGAATATAAAGTTATTGCTTATACGGTAAATTAACATGGTAAACAACAAATGCTATTTAATTTTTAGCGGATTTGTCCAGTTTAGTGATTGAATTTATGAAAAACTTTTTGCATGTACTCTAAACATTAAACAATGTTCATACAGTTTAAAGTTATAACACAACGTATAGATAACTTGGCCCTTAATGGCCAAAACAGGTCAAACAATTGGAGTGGAGTGACGGACAAAACTTAATAACTTCCACAAAGAATATTTTCTCAAGACTCAGGTTGTTTTGATTTTAATTTTTGATTTTATTTTCCTGTACCTAAACATGTAATTCCAAAAAATCTTAATGCCAGCAAAATAGGCAATTTTACGTCGTATATTTTTATGTCTGTAATCCGTTAAATAAAACTATATATGGAGGGGAAAATTAAATAAATGTGGGTCGAATTCGAATTATACAGAATATCCTAATTCAATAAACTTCCAAAACGCCCAAAAAATCATCACAAATGTTATCCTCAACTGAATCACGAGCACTTCCTAAATGCAAGACAATGTTTTGCTTCGACAGGTGCGGGAAGACACCACAACATCTACATTCCACTGATAACAACCGTGAACTGCATGGGGGGCCATTTACTCGACATAAAGTTTTTCTAAATCTTTAATTGTATTTTTGCTGCTTATACCGTAATTACGTTATCCCCCTAATTATGTATAAAACAAAAACATTTTATTTTAAGTATTTAAATGTAGAGGGGTTTTATCCTTTTGCGTTGTCAGTGTCTATGGCGCATAAACATATTGTGAAGCTTTAAATTTAATGCCAGATAATTTTACTATACCAATTATACGACCATTAACACCGACACAGCGGCAATAGCAAAGAGCTTTTATAAGAACTATATAGATCAACAGCTGTTGAGAGAATGTTTTGTTTCCTTCAATACAGATTCGATTCAGGTAACAAATAATACAATAAATTATTAATTTGTAGTGTTCAAGTAACAATATAGTTTTTCATACATTGTTGTAAACCACCCCACCACCTCACCGTATCGCTAATTCCATGGTTTGGGGTGGGCGAGACGGCCTTGTAGACAGCCGGGCGCCGGGGTTCCGGCTGGCCGTTGCCAACCTTCCGGCACAGATTCCCTGCGATTCCCTGCCCTTCAACCGCCAACCAGAGTTGCGCGCGAACAAGGATAAACTCGAGCGGAAGAAGATACACGCGAGCTCTCGAACCCAATTTTTTACTCCTGACTATGTTAACCCACGCTTAGAGATATTCCCGGACTACCTAGGCGCGAGCTCTCAAACCGCCTCTTAATATATTAGCTTCTATAAACAAAGGTTTGCAATGTGTCCTATAATCTACATTGTACATTATTCTTAATGCTCTTTTCTGCAAAATAAAGAGTATTTTGGTGTAATTGCTGCCACCCCAAAGTATTACACCATAATTTAAATGAGAATATATGTGAGCAAAATATACACATTTCAGTGAATCTAAATCTAAACAGGACCATGGGAAAGGGGTTTTAAAAGGCTCAAAAATGGATTTTTGGTATTTTTTTACTTTAATTTTTAACATAAAACAATTTAAACACAATTCATATAAAAGAGCTCAAAAAATAAACAATTTAGTATTTTTAATTTTTAATTTAGCTTAAATAGTTATGGAGAAAATCCAAAAATATGTTTTCCATGTTATTCTTATGGGAAATAAAGAAAACGTTCTGTCTTGGTTATTTATTAACATATTGTGATACAAATTTGGAATGTACATTAATTAGGAAGGGTTTAACTTATATTTGCTTACAAATCCCAAAAGGTGGCAAACCTTTATACTCACCCCCATGGGATTTATGGGGAAAATTAAAAGAAACCATAGCTTGATGAAATTTGGTATGTACATTTGGTAGGTAGGGTTTGAATTATATTTACTTACAAAACCTATATGTTGGCAAACCTACATACTCAGCCCCATAGTTTATGGGGAAATAGAACAAATAAATATGAAAATTCCATTGGAAATTTCTTTTTAACAAGAAAATACACCTGTTTGAGCAGACCTGCGTACTGCATTAAGGGTATATAATATATATATATATATATATATATATATATATATATATATATATATATATATATTTATTTATTTATTCTTATATTCTTATTAAAAAGTTTTTTCCTACCTGTGTTCTGGCTAGGCCGTAAATCTGTCATTGTTCCAATTGGTATTGATTCACCAAATCCTAGTATGACTTTTACAATTAACTGGAATTTGTAAGACCCATCAAAGTGTTGTGACTGATTCAAATTTACTGCACAGGTGTGTTCCGAGATTATTTTTTAATTGAACAGGGTATCACAAAAATCCGTGACTGACTATGCATATTCATATTCTAGTCATCAAAATAAATAAAAAATGTTCAGTAAAATTTTTTGATTTTGGCATTTTTTTACCGTTATCCACCACTTGGTTTTTACACTTAATAATTTTTATTACTGTGATGAATTATTGTATGACAATTCATATTTGGCATAAACTTTTATCACACCAACATTCATTTCCAAAAAATAAATTATAATTTTTTTCAATGTGTATTTTTTAAATGGCAGACATTTTAAATTTTCAAACTCAGATATCTGAAAACCGGAAGGACCTTTTTTCAAGATTTTACCTGAGATAATAAAGTTGACAAATTACATTATCTAAACAATAACACCAAGTTTATAAGGATCTGACAAAAAAATAACGGAATTATTGCCAGTTTTCTGCATAAAAAACATTGATTTTGAATTAAAATTCATGCAAATTAGGTTACATAGGGGTCTAGAATGCGAATATGCAGATCCAGTCACATATTTTTGTGACACCCTGTATTTAATAGGTAGGCCTTTAATAGGTCCTGAAATTTAAAATGTCTTCTTTTCTTGATATGTAGTATTTTCCCCTCCTGGAGGATTGGTGTAACATACATAAAGTTAAAGGACTTCTGTGACTTGATGGTTAGTATTAATGCGAAGAATACTTTGAAATTTTGGCTATAGTGTGGTTAAATAAATGGTAATCTTTCTTTTTACAGAATTCCACTTTGTGCACTGATAAACCAACATCTAAGAGAACTGGCAACAAAATTTAAAGCCACAAAATTTTTGAAAAGTATTTCGACCACCTGTGTTCCAAACTACCCAGACAAGAATCTGCCAACTATATTTATCTACTTTGAAGGAGAGATGAAAGCGCAGTTGATTGGACCAGCATCATTTCGAAGAGCTGATATCTCTATTGAAGGTATGACGTTTAACATGAAACAATATCCTCATTCTCTTTCACCCTTTCTATTCTTGGGGATGTTTGCAGACTTAGCCTTTAACTATAAACCTTCTTTTAAATTTTTACTTCTTAGTATACTGCCATTTCCTTACCCAGCAATCCGATACCTAATCCTTTTCAATATGAATTTTTTGTCTGCATCTTGGGCTTGGATTGACTAGAATTGCAAACTTCATTTTGAATAATCTGCTTAAAAAGTGTGACTGCTGGATAGCTTCAACCGCAAGAAAATTACCAAAAATCGTTTTGGTTTCACATTTCTGACAAATACCCCAAAATCCATTGTGAGGTAAAAAGGGTAGAAGTGTGACAGTTTAATTTTTATCTGCTAGAGCCCAGTTGATCATGCAGCTGACAGTAACGCCGTTACCCTCGTGTTGCTAACATGAGGTTGCTTCTGTCAGCCTATCCCAGCTAAGGGTTTCTAGATCCGTGTTGATGTTTGTTGTGTTGAGCTTTTACATATGATAATAAAAAGTTTGAGTGTGAACAAAGAGGTGAGCTTTGCCAGAAAAGAACGTATTCGTCAGATTACCCGTACACGCCACTCCTTTAGCAAATTAAAATTTGACAAAAAACTTTTAAATACGTGTGGATTGGCCTTATAGTGTTTCATTACATTTGATTTTCTTTTTCAGAACTTGAATGGCTTTTGGGACAAACAGGAGCTTTCAAAACAGACATCACAGAAGATCCTCGACCAAAGCCGAAGGATGTGCTCTTTTCTACCTTAAAATCAGAAAACAACGACTGGATCTTGTAGGTTTACTGCATAGCAATTATCAATAATTTTGATATTCCTTTTTATTTTTACCTTAAAAAGAAATCAAAGCATTTAGTAGACCTAATGCTAAATATATTTTGCAGTATTTGTGTACATATTTTTATAAAAAGGTTATATCAGTTTCAAAAACACAATGTAAAGTTATAATATATGTTAAAAATGTTTTTACCTTGTTATTATGTGCCTTAGTGTCACTACTTAGGCTATGAAAAAGTAAATATATGTGTACAATTTGTACTACAATTGTGTAGTCTCTGTACTATCCAGATTGGCCAAATCCAGCCCAATGATTCATAGTAGAACAGTTACTCTTTTAACCACCACTCTCTGTTATCTGTAATTGCATAAATGGAAATTTGCTACTACTAATGTGTCATAGATCATGCTGAAAAAGTATGTAAAATTATCGTTGCTCAGAATGTCAAAGACTAAGATTTCTTGTTGTTAAATGTATCATTATTCACTTACAGGGTTAAATTTCTTCCAAAATCTTTTATAGCTGCTTAATGTACAGATTTAAGAAATGGCTGTTATCTGTTTATATTAAATTAACCGTTAACTGTCATAGTCCCGGCTTTGAGTATGACAGTTAGTAATGTTCCACTGTACAGTAGAAGCCCCCAAATCTGGCCAACTCGGGAAAATTGCAGGATTAACTGGCAGTTTATTAAACGAGTTGAACAGAGACCTATATTATACATGTGTTCCAACAATGAACTATTAAGGTCTATTTAACAACAAAGGGTATCTAATTTTTCCAATCAATTCTGTATATTGACTTTTTAACAATCGTGACTTGCTTGCTTGGACGTTAATGCAACCGAAACAACAATCGGACAACGGAAAAGCAGTCGCTAGTGATGTAACTGCATTTAATGAGCAACAAAATGGTACCGAAACGACGATCGGACAATGGACAAACAGTCGCTAGCGATGAAACTGCCTTTAATGAACAATAAAATGGTTCTGTCAATGAAGGCTCTAACGTATAAATGGGATCGTAGTAGCGATAAATTTTGTTTAGTGACCTAACTTCCTTGTTACATCGATGATCAAGCCGAGGAACACCAAAAAAGACAACGATTGAAAATAGAACACAAACAAGATAGTTAGGAGTCATCCCAAACTGAAAAGTCCGGAAATCGGCAATTGAACTGATATTTTAGTGACATAAAATGGAACAAGTTGACTTGTGTCTATTTTGGCCATGGGAAACGACTGCGACTGAACATCTAAGCCGACTGGCCGAACCATCCGAGGCCAAACCAGAACTTCTACTGTAATGTAATTCAAATTAAAAATTTTGCATTTTGAGGTTACTGATTCTATATCCATTGTTGTTATTTTCAAGGAGGTAAATGTGTTACATTGTTAAGAGAAGGTACGGTGTAGGAAAAAATTATGGCTCTACTAAAGTAAATAAGCGAATCTACGTAGGCATTTACATTAGGCCTTTTGAGGAAAATTTTGTGACTACTGAGAATCAGAAAAAATTGTAGAAGAGTTGGGAGTTTGGAAAATCTTAGCACTGTGTTAGAATTTTGATAAACTTTTCTTTCACTGCTACAAGATCATTGTAATTATAAATCAAAGTTAGTGGTGGTTAAATTGTTAAGTTATTAGTATGTTTAATAGCCAAAATAGCCATATATTGCTCAAACACAACTTTTATATTAAAGAACAGAAATCGGTTTTCTACTGATTTTATGTATTGTACTTACAATATCACATTTTTGGTTATGGTAATGCTAAACACATATGGTAATTGCTTTAGATTAATAAAATGTTGGTGTATTTAGCTTTTGTAATGCTTGAATTTATAATAAACACGTTGGAAAGTGATAAATGGCATGTATTAACATTATTTATTGCAGTTTAATCATGTGCATTATGTATTACTCAATTTGCAAATCTTAAAATAGCAATTAGCGTTCATTTTAAGATTTACTGTACATTGCCAAAAATCTAATAGTTTATTATTTTATTGTATTATTTGTGTAAACTTGTATTGTTATTTTGTTTTACATTATATTAATGTTTATTTATTTTGTTGAACACTTAGAGAATATTTTGCCTCAATGTAAAATATGTTGGCTTTAGTTTTATCTTGTGCAGGACTCATTGTTTAGAACAATAACAATAAATAATATTTCACATGTGAAATCTGCACTGCAATTATTTCTATCCTAGTTAGTAGAGCTTACCAATCATTTTCCGGGTGGAAAAGCAATACCCAACTGATCCATAAGCTCACACGTGTTTCTTTTTGTCATTTCCTCAATTTTCATCACACCTATTGCGGTGGTTTGCTCCATATAAATTTATTTGCGATAACCACAGTTAGACTTAAATTTTTGTCGATGACTTTGATTTGACTTGGTTGTTGTGGTAAATTATCAAAATTGCAATAGCTGTACAAATATAGAAATTATTTTTATTTAAAAAGAAGGAAAAAGATAAAAGGTTTGAACTGTTTTGAGTTTAGTACTGCAAAGCTTCCTCTGTTAATAACTCATAAGTTTTTTTTCATATAAATCTTTTTATCTCTTATTTAAAAACTCTCACTTTTATCAGACTTTAAGTAAAGGCACTATAAATGGGAGGGGCACTGTGAGAGGTTCTGAGAGAGCCCTTTGTTCCCCTCTTGTCATGCTTTTGTCTTGATGATCACATAGGACTTCAAGACATGTGCGTTGATTTGGTGCACTCAAATTTTACAAAATTTTGTGGTTTATTAATTTGGTAATATGTCTAAGAGAGAAAATAATTTTATTGAAATAAATTACAACTGCCCACACAGTTTCGTTATAGAATCTTGTTATATAAATAATTATAATCCTTTAATTGATCCTTTTAATGTTCTTTTTACTATACTTTTAATATTATTGTTTAAGAGGCGGTGAAAGGGCTCCTCTCAGAATGTCATGCAGTGCTTGGCCTGCTCACATTTGATGACTTTATTTTAAGTTCGATGCACATGAGAGGGGTTTTAAATAAAAAATAAAAACTTGGGCTATTAGATTTGCTTTTTGATTTAAAAAAATTTTGTATCCATGTTAAGCTGTAATGCTCTAAGTTAACTTTGAACCATTTGAACTTAATGGATGCAAAATATTCAAAAATCAAAAAGCAAATCAAATTGTCCAAGTTCTTATTTTTTGTTTAAAACCTCTCACTTTTATTGGACTTAAATAAAGACAAAAAATGGGAGCACGTGAAGCACTGCTCGATGAATTTTTGACCTGCGAGACCTCAGAATGGTTGTCAGTTGTGCAACCGTATTCCGGTAGTTATACAACAGCCTTTTGACCGCGCAGATTCTATCCCTTTAACCCCCTCTTAAATCAAAATCCTTCCATATTGAGACAAGTAAATAGTATCAGATAATTGACACATACTTTCTACCAACAATATAAAAATGGTGTTAAAGCCTCAAAAAAACAGTGTCTTGATGGCTCAGTCGGTAGCTACTAGCTGAGCATTAGGTTTTTGATGCTCAAAAAACTGTCAACTCAAAATAAATTTGACTGGCCACCGTTATAACCATCTAAATATTTATAATCCATCATTTTAAATCATTGCTCTACGTCAAGTAGTTGCGGAAGAGATTCAATTTTTTTCTTTAGTGACAAAAAAAGTATGTTGTAAAAGTCACAGACGCTCGTAGGAACTCATGCTGCTCAGCTGGTAACCAGCCGTCATACCAACTAAACCATTGGTGCTTGGAGGCTTTTAACACATTTTTTCTTTTGTTGGGAGAAAGTATGTATCAGTTTTGTCTGATACCGTTTATTTTTTTATCTTAAAGGAAACTTTGTCAATGGATTTTTTAGTTGAAGGATATTTGAGTAAAAACTGGATAGTGATCTGTTATGGTTTTAAAAATGAGTTCAAATGAGAGCTACTCAATAATGGAGACTTTCATTTTTATCAATCCATGTCAAAAATCCAAAGTTCGCTCATTTGATCAGTTAATGTTCTTCAATTGAGCTAAAATTTTTAAAAGTTTACAGTTGGAAAATCTATTTAGTGAACCATTAACAAGTCAAGTACATGCTTTGACTTCTAAATCCAGCAATTTTCTTGAAATTATTTCTGGCCCTGAAGAACCACAATGATGAGGAACAGTTGATTAGCGGTCACTGATATTTTTTTTATAAATGAAGATTTTATTAAAATATAAAATGTATACAAAAATAAAATTAAAATAATTATACAATAATTTGTTATTCACCTAACATAAGATTTGTTTTCCTGTGCCATACTGATAATGATATTGATGAGTTAACATAAACAACAACTCCAATTTCAGTACAGTAGAAGCTCTTTTTACCAACCCCTACAGGATCAAGACTATGGTTGGATAACGAAAAAGGTCGGTTAAACCAAATAATACCTAAAATATATGTTAATAGTTGTATATTCAACGATTGTATTATGAAGGCTTTTAAGCCACGAGTGGGATGGATGCAACACAAGTGGGAACACAAGGCAAAGCGACTGTTCTAAATATGTCACGAATGGCTTAAATGCTGAATACATTTGTTGGATACACTATTTCATGTTTTATCAACTTAAACTTAAATTATTGTAGTAAACACGTCAACAATTTATAGGTTATGGACGGCCACCCGTAAAAACGTAGCCACACCGATGTGGCTTAACCAAGTTGTCATTCTCACTCTGTCACTCACATGATCACACTATTTTGAGGTTAGGCGCATAAAGCAACTACAACACAACTTTCGTCACATACTGAGCTCTCATTGGTCTAGAATTTGTAATTTACTGTGAAAGCTGTAAGTTAAAGACCCCATTGAGCAACATGTTAAATTTGGTTTAAAAATGTACCTCTTTATTGTCAAAACATTATTAGTGATTGATTATTGCAACGTAGGCCCAGTTAATAGACCTAGTAAATTGTCTTCAAGTAATTTTAAATTCAAACAGATTAATGATTTCACTTTAGAAAAAATAGTGATGGGCTTTGAAAACAAGTATTCCGCAGGTATCGATGACGTACCAGTCACCTTAATTAAACAGGTATTTCCATTCATCTCAAAACCACTTTTACACTTGGTAAATTCATCTCTAATATCAGGATTTTTTCCTTCCGAATTGAAAATTGCAAAAATAATACCTTTATTCAAAAAGGGGGACTTGGATGACCCCGCCAGCTACAGGCCAATATCTTTATTACCTGTATTCTCAAAAATTTTTGAAAAAGTTGTATATGACCAATTATTAGATTATCTGGAAACTAATAATTTACTAGATGATGAACAACATGGTTTCCGACCAGGGAGATCCAATACAATACAATACAATACAATATATTTATTTCCAATTATAACACACAATATTACAGGACAATACAAAACAATGGAAATTATTCTCCACAAGACTGTACGTCTGTGCGTGGAGAAGAGCGTCATTGTCTCCCGATATAAATGTCCAAAAACAAAACATAAAAACTATCCTGGAAAAGAAACTAATACTAATACAATTCAGTAATGATAAAAAGGGTACATAGTATTTTAACTAATATTGGTTGATGAATGCCCGGATGTAACAAAAGAAAAAAAAAATTGATATCAAGAACTAAAATCAGGTGTAAGGCGAACATATCAGAGCCTCCACGGCTTCCCTACCAAGGCGGAGCAGCCAATCCTCAACCCCTCGTTTGTAAACGGCGGCACTGGCTCCCTCCAACAGCCTAATTTCTATTGGCAGATTGCGGTAAATTTGATGAGCTAAATAAAATGAATTATGGAGATCTGCTTTGTATTTTAATTTTGGAATCTCATAGCCAAATCTAATTTTGCTCCTTGTCTCATATTTGTGATCAGATACTGAAAAAAATTGGTTTTTGTTTTCTTTGACGTAAACTAATAAGGTTTTTAAATAGAGTTGTCTTATATTTAGAACCGGAAAAGCCTCATACAACAACCCTGAAGGATACCTCTGACCCTTTTTTAGAATAACTTTAATGATGGATCTTTGTGTGATTGACAATGGTTCCAGCACTGAGGCAGAGGCACCTCCCCACGCCAGTATGCCATACTGTAGAACAGATTGGACATACGCGTAATAAACACCCCTGCAGCGATCCACGGGCAGAACCTGCCTCAGTAGTCTGAAAGCATAAATCATTGTTCTAACCCTTTGTTTGACAAATTGAACATGTGGCTCCCACGACATCTTATTATCAATGATCACTCCAAGATCCACAATTACTGCAGGTATAAACTTCATTGAATCAATTATTGATGCTGTCGATAAAAACAAAAAAATTATCGGAATATTTCTTGACTTTTCCAAAGCATTCGACAGTGTATCACATAATAAATTGCTAAATGTTCTTGAAAACTTAAATATTAAGCATAAAGAGTATGACTGGTTCAAGTCATACTTAAACAATCGTCAACAGTATATCCAAATCCAACATGAATTTTCTTATCCTAACAGCAAATACAGGTACTGTATATACAAAATTTTAATTCTAATCTTCAAACTATTAAACGAGGTGTTCCACAAGGATCTTTATTGGGTCCCTTGCTGTTTCTCTGTTACCTAAAGGGGTTACCAAGCATGGTGGAGGCTGGAGGCTCTGTGTGCCTTTATGCTGATGATGCCAGTATCACAATATCAGATAATAATCAAACCGGGATCGAGTTAAAATCATTCCTTAGCCTTTTGTCGGTGAGGAATTTTCAAGAAGCAAAAACCTCACATTAAACTTAAATAAATCTAATTTTATATCCTTCTGTACTAAACAAAGCAGATCCAAATTTGAACCACACATTTCATTAGATAACTCAAACTTACAACAAGTAGAAACCACAAAATTTCTTGGATTGATACTGGATCAAAATTTGGGTTGGGATGACCATGTTAATTATGTAATTAGAAAAATGTCTTCTGGTCTATATGCTTTGCGCCAAATGTCAAAAATTTGCAACATTAGTGCCCTAAAAACTGTATATTTTTCTCTAATAAATTCACATATGTCATATGGTATAGCTGTTTATGGTGCTACTACTAAGAAAAACTTAGACAGAATTCTCCTTCAACAAAAACAAGCAATAAGAATAATCTTTAATCTTAAAAAAAAAATGAATCGGCAAAAACATTCTTTTCTCAACTAGGAATCTTGACTGTATACGATTTGTATATTTTCGAAACTGTTCTACACATTAAAAAAATGGATATTTCAACTCATAATCAAAATAGTCATGACCACAATACTAGAAATAATAGGTATGTAGAACAACACAAATTAAAATTTTTTGAAAAGAAAACTTGTTTCATGGGGAAAAAGTTTTTATTCCATTTACCTCGTAATATTTCTCATGAAAACAATTTTGATAAATTCAAAAAATCACTTAAAAACTACCTTTTAACATTGAGCTTATATTCATTTGATGAGTTCTGGTCATTAAATGATAATAATATGTAAATGTAGTAGAAAACTGTGGCTTGGGAACCCAGATTCATTATGAACTAGAATTTATTTTACTTTTTAGGGATTCAATTGTTTTTAATTCACCCCTTTTGTTGATCTTGTTTAAATAATTAATTAAAGACCCCACCTACAAAATTTATTTAAAAAATGACCAATTACTCCGAAAAAAGGATTATGTGTCATCTTGTAAATATACATAAAAATAACAATAAAAGTATTTAGGACTAATAGTCTTCACAGTTTAATTTTGATAAACTGTATGAATCTTATTTCAATTTTATACTGTGTATTCTTTGAATTTTGAATTATTTTGTGTTATCATTTTATGTTATGTGTTACTTAGACTAGTACTGACTCTGTTCTTTGTAAACAATTTACATGTAATAGAATAAAGAAAATTTTGAATTTGAATTTAAATAAAATTAATAATACAATATAAGTGAGAAATGAATTTTTGCAACGTGATTAATTGTTCTTAACAGTTATGTTATCAAAAACCTTTAAAGGAAAGGTTGTCAAACACAATTAGCGCAGTAAACACTGCCCTCACAAAATATTGAGACCAACAGACTGAATTTTACTTGCTACGGATAGTATGATCAACTTTTTGTAAAACGTAATTTATTTTTACTTTCTCCCCCTATACCATAGTATATGGAGAAAGTATTGTTTTCGTCAAAATTTTTGAATTTGAGTTGTTGGTGGATTTATCCATTGTGGTGCCCCTTGAGTCCAAAAAAGTGGTTTTTGGAGTGATGTCTGTCTGTGTGTGTGTGTGTGTGTGTGTCTGGATGTAAACAGAGCTAGAGAATGCCCCAATGGTCCGATTTTGGTGAAATTTGGTATGTAGGTCCAAACCCACGATAATTCCAGGTGTTTTTTTCATTTTTTTGAATTTTTGATTTTTAAGGGTAGTTTACCCCCAAAAATCCTCAAAAAACGTGAAAAATCAAAATTTTTCAAAAACGGCTGTAATGATTTTGATTAAAATTTTGTGGTTTATTAGGATTAAAATGCTGATTAAAATGACACCACCCGCATCTCCGAGAAAATGCGCGTTCAAAAGTTATAAAATAAAAAGCTTTTAAAAAACCAATTTTTTGGATTTTCAAAATAGCTGTTATCTTGAAATAAATTTTACTTATCGCCATTAAATCAAGCTCAAAAAACTAAATAATCCAGTATTTTAAATTTTTGCTCTATGTCAAGTGGTTGCGGAGGAAATTCAATTTTTCGTTTAGCGGTAAACGCAGTACGTTGTTAAAAGTCACAGACGCGCATAGGGTCATACTCGCGCTGCTCAGCTGGTAGCTATCCGACTGAGTCATCAAGACTAATGTTTGAAGCTTTTAACACCTTTTTTTATATTCTTGGGAGAAAGTGTGTGTCAGTGAACTGATACCGTTTATTTTGATCATTATTGCAACATCGGCTAGCATGGCGGAAGTTAGTATATTTCGTTGGTTCTGGGAAAAAGGTCAGTTAATCCTACAGGCGGTTGATCTGAGGTCGGTTTAAAGCGCTTCCACTGTATTGCTCAACAACAAAAAAGTTTCAAGTAGAAAAGGAAATAAAATAAAAAAATATATCAACAACAAACTCTAAAACACTTATCTGGATAAAATGGTTGAACGAAACTTAGATTGAGGAATGATAAATAAAACATAGTTAGAAGGTGGCCATATCAGATTTATTGGACATCGTTGCCAACAACATGAAGACATTCACAATAATAACATTAATAGTGTGGTAGTAGCCACCAAGCCGCAGGGCCAAGTGCTGTCTGTTTCTTCTTTATTCTGTGTACCAGATCTAAGCTAATTTGTACTGTCAATTCTTTAGATGTCAGGCTTCCTTCTTTCTTTGAAACAGATGTCTAACCTGAGAGTAGGTACAATAAATGTGCCTTAATGTGTTTTTAACAAGGAAATAATAATAAATATGTCATTAGTACATTACGATACATAAATTAATCTTCTCATATGCTAAATGGACAGTAATGTAGGGACTGTTCCGATAAAAATATACATTTAATAAATAATACCTTTCAAAATGCTTAAACAGATTAAACTAGTAATAAAACAAAAGTAAAAAAAAATTGTGAAAGGAAATCTGACATGTTGGAATGATAAGATGTGGATAGAACTGATAAAATGCTTTGGCATGACAACTAGAAAAGTGCAATACGGGTATTGAGCACATTGACAAGTTATTATTCAGTATACACAACACAAAGAGAAGAAAAAAAGAAAAACGTGTTATTTGGCAAATATAGATTAAAAGGCTCATGGAGATAAATTTGTCATTGAGAAAAAATGGTCATGAACAGTTCAGTCATATCTCAAACTATTATCATAAATGAAAAAAGGAATGAGTGACAAAGATTTTTAACACATAGTCATTGCGCCGGCAGTATCACCCAATTGACCAATTCCAAAGTTTATAGGAGAAAGAAAATCCTAATTTGCAGCTACTGCCTAAGTTCCACAGCTACAGCCCTGCAACACCGTTTAAGTGCGTACCTGCTGTGTGACTGCATAAAAACTCAAGCTCACGTAGGCGGTATTGCGCTAAACTCCCAACTATTCACATATAGGGAGTATTGCTTCGACGTGACTTGAGACTTTCTGTGGTGAAACCATAAACATAAAACTTTTAAATCATGCATCTCTTCAAGACGAAAATAGCCATATGCAAAACGCAATTTGCGAAAAAAATCTCGCTTTGGTAATACTGCCAGAGCCACGGCTATATGCTATTAAGAATTAAACTGTTTTCTTTATCATGATAAAAAAAATTTTATGAAAAAATATGGAGTATATGGATGTTATAACTACAGTGAAGATAAAAATATCCAAACATGAAATTTTGAAGGTCAGGTTGCAGGCCTGACAAAATTACTACAAAATAATTGATTTTTTATTGAGTAGTTAAGGAAGATTGATAAGAATAATGTTTAAAAGTTCTTTTCTTGTCTTTCTTATCACAAAAATTGGTCACATACACTTTTATTTATAATTCAATATGTATACAACATTCATAAGTTGGTTGTGATAATGAAAGCAGTATTTTACAATTAAAGTTTTAAACTAAATAATAAAAAAAAAAACTTTTTGAGAAGCCTATTACAATGGAATAGACTGAATCCTGCTTTCGGAACCATGATAATTAAACAAAAATTCTTCAATTAGGTTATCACTTGGGTTGAATATTTATTCTTTTAAAAATAATCATACGCATACCAACGCAAAACAAAACCAATCAAAACTCAATATAATTTTTAGTCACTTGATATCCAAATCAAATTATTAATGTAAAAAGCTATTAATTTATTTTCAACCATACAAGTGGCAGTGGTAGTCCAATAAGCAATGTAAAAATCATTTGTTCATAATTTGAAAATAGATACCCTCATCGCAGCAGACCTGCGCAAATAGCGAATTTCCTCTAGATCTAATACAGTAGAATCTCGATATTTCGACACTTTGTGGATTTAGAGAGTGTCTAAGTATCAAAATTTCGAACTATGGGGAGAAAATGAAAAATTTTAACATAGGGAGTATAAAAATCATGAGTTAAATGTAGGAAACACTAAACTTTAATGAAACAATAACTTGATTGAACTTTTACATAACGAACATTCAAATTATTCACCACTTGGTATACATTTTCACCTTTTTCAGTTTCCAACAAAGAAATATCAGTCGTTATTGACATTTGAAGATGTCACGGATAGTGTCGAACGATAAGAAGTGTCGAACTATCGAGGTTCTACTGTAGTTTGATCAACAAGAAATTTTTTAATAATCTAATTAATAATTCTAAAAAAAATACAACATTACATTGCATTATGATACGTTGGAATTATGGTTTTAAGAAACAGCAATAAAATTGCACAGTAGGGTTCTCACCAAATGATTAGATTATCACCAAATGTTTTTTTGGTTAAACAAAAAGGTCCACTGAATTTGATATGTAAGCTTGTGTGTTGTGACAGGGTTTTTTTTTTTAATTATTATATAA
Source organism: Neoaliturus tenellus (assembly GCA_030545055.2). NCBI lineage: Eukaryota > Metazoa > Arthropoda > Insecta > Hemiptera > Cicadellidae > Neoaliturus > Neoaliturus tenellus. The sequence goes on from CM061533.1 coordinate 222,779,780, forward strand.
ATATTGAAAGTTCGCCCAAAATAAATCAACTAAAAGAAAGCACATAAAAAGAAATATAATATTAATTTGATAGAATAATTAAAAACTTTAGTACAGCAATACAATTATTTTTTTGAGCTGTATATTCTCACTCATCACACCCATTTTCCTGAGCAATTAAATAAACTTGCCTTATTAATAATTCATTCATTTTTTGTCTAAAGATTAACATAAATTATTACTATTATTGGACATCCATAAGTTGTTATCATTTCACTATCTCACATAATTCTAGTTTTATTTTTATTTCAAAACATCCTGCTAAATCTGAAAGTCAAGTCTGCATGAAAAACACAGTTAAAGAAAAAAAAGTTATTTAAAAACTCGAAGTTTTATACAATTTGATTTCTTATTATAAATTTACAACACTTATATCACTGGTTACAATAAAAATTTATATTCTTGCTGGAACAGAGCTTCATGCTTTAAACTTAATACATTTGTATATTCAACATAAAAAATGTTATTGTTGCTCACTTTTAATACAAATTCATGTCTAATCAGATCGCAGTAAACATAAAATAACTGAAAAATGGAAAAAAAACCACAAGTTTTCAAAATGGTATAAAAATATGAGTAGAAGTCAAGAGTACAGAAAAGTAGCTAGCGTTCCATTAACATGAATACATTTACAAACATTGTGTACAAAGTCTTACAAAAATTATTATTTTCATTAGATTAATTTAATATTTAGATTTACACTTATATTTACACTCAGTATAATTGAATTCACAATGATGAATAGTCTTACTATAAAGTTAGAATAGCCATAATATTCTTACAACAAAACAAAACTTAACAAATTTCATGCGAATAACAAAATAGAACCACAAATACTTTTCAGTTCCATTACAAATTAACCATATAAAGTGTCAACATCCTGTTTATCACTGTACTGTACTTGCAAATAGAAAACAAAAACATCCAATATTTACATTTTATAAGAAAACAAAAATGAGAAATATAAAAAGTTGCTTTTTCTAAAATATTTTAAAATGTAGTTTCGTACATTGTTAGATTTTAAGAATTGGCAGAAAAACTTTATAAAAATACGATAAAAACAACATGATGCAGAAATTTAATAAATACTGATGCTAGAATAAAAAATATTTTAATCAAACTGACTTAGAAAATTAATAAAGCTAGAAATGAATCAAGCTAGAAAATTAATCAATTAGAAAATGTAAATTTTGTGTTTCATTATTTGTAGTTCTTATTTGTGCCTAAAGAGGTTGACAATTAAAGGAAGGTTCCATTTACAACCCACCTTTAAAATGAGGAACTATTTATTAAAATGCATTAAAACCCGCTCTGCGGCTCCAAAAGCCATTTTTTACTGTGTGGAAAGTAAAATATAAAAACACAATCAAGATCATGTTACAAAATATATCACAAGCACCTGCTCTTCCATCTTTCTGTGCACATGACACAGAAAAGTTAAAACAATATAAAAAAGTCCTATTCTGACATGTGGAATAGTTCGGACACAACTGCATAGTATACATCTTACCCTGAATATATATATATAAATTATGCTCTTTCGTTTAAACGTACAATCGAGTATAAATTAGAATACAAGCTATAAATTGTACATTAAATATTTCTTTACTAATACTCTGGCTGGTTCTACTCGCATGTGACGTAGATGTGGGTCCGTAAGACCCGTAGACCGCGGGGCGGGGCGGCGGAGGCTGCGTTGCCCCCCGCCGCCACCGGCGCACTGCCTCAGGCGTCACTCTCCCCCGCCTTAAGGCGGAGCCGTGCAAAATCCTCGAAAATTATATCATCATCCCCGTCTCCTCCACTCGGGTCTCTGTAAATTAAGTTTATTATTTACCCTTTCAATCTTATTGACAAAGTGCACATTTACACTTGTTGATATTGTGCTACAGTGAAACTTCTATTATCAGCACCCTCGGAACCAGGACAATGATAGTTAAATAAAATAATAAAATAAATATAAAAATTATGAATATAATTGAAAAATAATTAACCTTGAGGCACCTACAGTAGGCCTTCTTTTCACTGACCCTAATGGGACTGTTAGATAACCTTACAGATCACCAAAAGCAGTGAACTACATAAACTTGTAATATATGATGAAATAAATATAGTATTATAAGGCCTGCATTATGAATAAAAAATTACCTTTCAATAATAACTCAAAGACAGTAAAAACAACTCTTACTTTGCACTTTTTGAATCACACATCCGATATGGAATAGTTGTCTGGGGAGGAACAACTCAAGAGAATCTAAATTGAATAATGCTCCTTCAAAAGAAAGCCATAAGAGTGCTTAATGGTCTTGGGCCTATTGACTCTTGCAGAGAGACTTTTAAACGACTACAGATAATGACTGCAGTATCCCTATATAGTCGGGAGACAATACTGTATGTTGATAGGCTGAACTTACCACGAATTTCTGACCACCACAACTACCCCACCCGGCATGCTACAGACTACGCACTTCCTGTTCACCACCTTGGCCTGTTCGAGAGAAAACCGTCATATGCTGGCAGTAAACTTTTCAACCTCTTACCTGCAGAAATGAGGAATCTCTCGGGAAAGCAGTTGAAAACAGCACTGGATGACTGGCTGACAACTAGACCCTTCTACACCATGGAAGAATTCAAAAGTGAAAGACTACATGACTGACATAAAAATTTGTTGTAACATTATTGACACTGTACATTTCTCTATGAAATTGTAATAAAGTGTTTCTGATTTCTAATACAAATGGGATTTACACACGTAAAACTAACAAGTAGAAAAGCCAACAATAGTGACATTTCACAAAATTGTGTTTCTCATTTGATACATAACAAAGACTTACTTGATCAGATACGGTTATATTTCAAGTGATAAGGAAAGAAACGGAAGTCTCTCAATTCATATAAACAATTTTAAATTTAGAGAGCGATAAACTGAAATCTATTTCATGAATGGGTAGAGGCAGTTACTCTGAGCGGCAGGTGATCTCGGGCTGGTTAAGAGAGGGTCTCTAAACACACAAAAAAGTGTAAGAAATAACCTAGTGAGTGCCTTGAATGCTAACTTACGTGTCGAGCTGTATGAGGTTAGTGTCGACCGGGACGTTGTCTCCGGAGGCCTTGGAGGGTGACCCTCGCCCCGTGGGCGGTAGCGACGGCTCATCTTCCGGCTTCGGATGCATCAGGATGAACGGCAGCTCGGCTACCAGGTCTCTGAGTTACAAAATAAATTTAGGTTTTAGAATTACTGTATGTTAACATTTACTTTACTACAAGGTTAGGCTTACAGCCCAAAAACTCCTGAGAAAGCTACAAACTGATCCTTGATTCTAGTAACTCCTAAAATTGTATTTGAACTGGTGCAGTGACGACCAGGAGGGGAAGCCACCTTTGATTATAACTCAGTGTTATAAATAAATATAGACCCCCCACTTTCATACCTGTCAACTCTTTCTTCCTCTCCCACACTAAATATGAATTATTGGGTCATCGCACTTTGCGTTGTGACCAATTTTGCACCAGTTCCAGATGTGCACCAGTCCAGTTTTTAACTCTAATTTTTTTTGTAAAAAATTATTAATACTTGATTAATAACTCTACGATGCTGTTTAAATGTTGAGAAATGAAAGGTATGTTTATGGTGATTCTTTTGTGATGATTGGCTTAACACATTAGCTGCCACGGCCAAAATACAGTAAATCCCCCAAAGTGTCAAAACCGTTTGGTGTATCTTCAATATTTTGTTATTTTCATGCCATTTAGGGTCAGATCTTACTTATCATTGAATTTTGAAATGAAATACAAACAATAAAGTTTTCTGTGTGATCAATGCAATACAATGATTACAATGCAGGTTTATAATTATTTTTTATTTGATTTTGTGCACTATGGTCCTATTGCACCAGTGCTATTTTATGCTAAAACGCTCACAATTAATATCTTTATTGTATTTTATATTCACTTCTTTGTACTTGACTGTAAGAATACTTGTATTTTAGGTTTTACTCTTATGGTTGCAAATGTATTTATTCAGAGCGAGAGTAAGATCTCCAAAAGTAACATAATATCACCTGGTGAACTTTGACTTTCAAGTTGATATTCATTCTACAGATTCCAATAATTATGTACATTAGTATATTTTTTGCTATCCATTTAATTTATACTGTAATAAATTGTAAGAATTTTTAGCAGTGTACACAGTTAGGATTATGAATAATCAAATAAATAATAATAATAATAAATAATCAATAATCAAATGTAATTTATTGTTTTTTCTCCATTTCCATTTAAAATACAAGGGCTATTCAGAAAGTAAGGAACGTTTCCGTCTTACGCCGCTAGGCGCGCGTGTATCGCCTATATTTGGGTGTAAGAGCGCTCGGGGCCTCAGTGGCTATCCAGCCGTGACACTTGGAGCATCGTCGCGCTGCCCGTTTTCATTATATTTAAATTCAAAATGGCCGCTCCTATACAAAATCCCGCGAGTTGCGAAATGGGATCAGTAATTCAGTTTTTGTTGGCAAAAATCTTACAACCGATAGAGATTTATCGACAAGTGTGCGAGGTGTATGGGAAAAATTTCATGAATGAAAGTTTTGTGTGTAAGTGGTGTATTCAGTTTAGAAATGGCCGAACCAATGTTCATGATGAACAGAAGAGTGGACAACCAAAAATTGTGATTAACGAACTGGTCACTTAAGTTGACGAGAAAATCCGTGAAAACCGCCGCTTCACCATAACGGAGCTTTCATTATCTTTACCTCAAGTTTCACAGACTTTGCTGTTTGAAATTGTTACGGGTTTTGAACAGGTTGTTACGGATTTTGAATAGCCTATTGAAAGGCGGTAGATTTCTACGAAGAGGGAATCGCAAAGCTTGTTCACCGGTACGACAAATGCCTTAATCTCATGGGGGACTATGTAGAATAGAGAATAGTAGTATTTTAGTTGCTCTTCAAACTGTATACAACAAAATTTGTTTCTTGTACTTGTTTTTTTTTTTTTTTTACATTCCAAAACGTTCCTTACTTTCAGAATAGCTTTGGTTCTTTTTTATTTTTGACTTAATATTAGTTTGTATTGAGTTTGTTAGTATTTTTTATTACTCACAAATATTTTTTAAATATAAAAAAAATTATTGTTTTTCTTGTCTGTTTTTGTACACACAGACTACATGACTTCATGATTTATTATATGTCTTACAACATTAATTGAAACAATGGATTCAACCAATGAACATGTAGTAGATGTCTACTAGTCTATTAGAAACACTGGGGGGTCAATATTTCACCACCTGGTAGCTTTCAAGCTGGACAAAACTCACAGCATTGCAACTCACTCGCATTGCAACTCACAGCCGGATTCGCTGGGCAGTCAATTCCCTCAGTCCCTTCAAGTCACCGGGACCTGACCAGGTGAGACCCGTTTGTCTTCAGAAGGGAATAGAGATCCTTCTTCCAGTTCTGACGGCATTGTTCAGGGCAAGCTTGGCCCTCGGACACATTCCAGAAGCCTGGAGCAGCTCTCGGATAGTCTTCATTCCAAAACCTGGTAAGGCTAGGTAACCGGATCCGAATGCGTTCCGCCCAATCTCATTGTCTTCCTTTCTCCTGAAGACTCTGGAGAAGCTGGTGTCAAGGTATGTGGGGGATACCACTCTCAAGGCCAACCCTCTCCATGAACACCAACATGCCTATTTACCAGGAAGATCATGCGAGTCTGCTCTGCATCAGCTGTTAAGTGGGATTGAAAAGTCGATAGAGTGCAAAGGAGGTTGCACTTGTTGCCTTCCTTGACATTCAAGGCGCCTTCGATAACACTGAGACTCAGGCTGTCATTAACGCAGTCATAGCTCATGGTTTTCACGAGGTAACAAGGGGATGGATTGAAGCCCTCTTGAGAAAAAGGAACGTAATACTATCACTTCATAACGAGGAGATAGCGGTAAGAACAACTCGAGGCTGTCCCCAGGGTGGGTCCTGTTCCCTTTTCTCTGGAACCTCGTGGTAGACGAACTCATCAGAACTCTCAATGGCAGTGGCGTGTACGCACAGAGATATGCTGATGACATAGTGGTTCTGGTGTCAGGTAAGTTCAACGACACAGTTGGGGATCTCATGAATGGGGCCCTGAGGTCTGTTGGACGCTGGTGCGAAGAGGTAGGTCTCTCAATCAATCGTGGTTTCCTTCACGAGGAGGAGGAACCTCAGAGGGATCGGCCCCTTAGTACTGCAAGGAACAAATGTAGAATTGCAGAAACAGGTGAAGTATCTGGGGGTCACTCTAGACCAGACGCTTCATTGGGGACCACAACTCCAAAAGGTAATAGACCGAGGTAAGTGGTCACTCATTACATGCAGGCGACTGGTGGGGGGGACTTGGGGAATTAAGCCAAAGCTCATGCACTGGCTTTATGTCTCTGTAGTCCGACCTGCCATCACCTATGGCTCGCTTGTGTGGTGGCCTAAGATGGACTCGGGATCGGCGGTGAGGGGATTGGCGGGAGTTCAAAGACTCGCCTGTCTTCTCATCACAGGAGCCCTGAGTTCCAGTCCGGGGGCTTCCCTAGACTGTCTTCTCAACTTGCTGCCGATTGATCTTTTCGTCAAGACCACGGCAAGGAAAGCTGCTCACCGACTCAAATGTGAAAATCTTTGGATGGACACTGGAGAACACCGGGGTCACTCTCGGATCATTCTGTCGGTTCAGGGGGGCGGGTTAGACATGCCCTCTGACCACATGTCAGTCAAATACACCTTCGGTAAGTCTTTCAGAGTCCTCTTACCAGCAAGAGAGGACTGGCTATCCGGGGGAAACCCTCTTCAACCTGCAGACCTGGAATGGTTCACTGATGGGTCCAAGGCAAGAGGAGGAACAGGAGCCGGAGTACATGGGGTGCAAGCGGGGGTAGGTATTAAGGGGCCGTCCATAAATTACGTCATCGCTTTTTGGCCAATTTTGGACCCCCCTCCCTAAAATCATCCTACCATCATAATTTGTCTGACAATTATGATGGTAATTGTCAGACAATTTACCCCCCCCCCCCCCCCCCTCTTGGAAAAATGACGTCATCTTTAACAAACCTCCGTTTTAAGTAAAAATAATGCTTTTTAAACGCTACATGATAAACTAAAAAAAATACCAATCAAATCTGAATTTACCTTCAGAAATAAAGCCAAAATGACTTTCTCAATGGAAAAATAAACTATAAAACAACGCCTTAAAATAGTCTAATGTATTTTATAGATCATTAGTTTATAATAGTTGAGTTGTGTTAGAATTTGTCATTGTTTTACTGGAAAAATTTGATATAAAACATCATATTTAAAATGACGTCATATTAAAGCCGACCCCCCCCCCCCCCCTTGCACATCACCTTACCGTCATTTTCAATCTGGACCCTCCCCCCCTTTTTTCAGATGACGTAATTTATGGACGACCCCTAATCTCCCTATGGGGGTGCACCCAACGGTGTTCCAGGCGGAGGTTGTCGCAATAATGGAGTGCGCCAGATTGAACCTGGTGCAAGGCATCAGGGACAGGAGCATCTCCATTTTTTCAGATAGCCAGGCAGTTCTAAGGGCTCTGGACTCTTATGAGTTCAGGTCAAAGATCGTCTGGGACTGCTTCACCATGGTATCTGCGTTGGGCAGATGCAACAGCGTGACACTCTGTTGGGTCCCTGGTCACATGGGGATCCCCGGGAATGAGGCTGCGGACGCCCTGGCCAACGTAGCTTCGTCCTCAGCGAGATGTGAGATTCACTGGCCCAGAGCCGTTCTGTGCTGTCTCTCGTAAGTATGCGTGTCAAGCGGTCACGTCATGGGCGAGGGAGGAGCATCGTAAGGTCTGGTCTAGACTACCACAACTGAGGGTAAGTAAGCTAACGCTTCACTCTCCATCTCAGAAAATTGCCTCTAATATTCTGCAGCTAGAAAGGAGGCAAATAAGGCAAGTAACAGGGCTCTTAACAGGACATTGTTCTTTGAGGAAGCACCTGAAGCGCATGGGTCTCTTCAATGGGGACCCGGTATGTAGGAAGTGTGGGCAGTCAGAAGAGACTGCAGATCACTTGCTGTTCGACTGCATGGAGCTGGAAGAGGCTATAGAGAGGGCCCTCGGAGGATTGCGGAGGGGCTCTTTCCTTCCTCAAGAGGAGCTAGTCTGCAGGTTGCAGAAGTTCATCGGGTTCCTAAACTTGGATGAGCTCTGATTCACATACGGGGAGCGCAAAAAGCCCTTGAGGCTGACGCACCTTGGGATTAGGTCCGCCCCATCGAATGAATGAATGAAGCTGGACAAAAATGATTTTGTAAAACCTTATAACTGTCAGTTTTGTGGTCCAAATGGACCACCCTGCCACTTGGAAGTCTTGGGTTGTGGTCGAATCGGACCTAAGTGGCAGCTAACGTGTTAATCCAAAGTACGGTATTAGGATAAATGGTCTTTTAAACCCTATGAGTGACACAAATTAGTAAGCTTAAAAATTTCTACAGGTTCTATGTTTTTGTTGACGAACCGGCACTTCCACACATAGGGATGTTTCTTGAAATGTTTGTACTTGTAAGGCTGGTGCCATACTATCCGCTTTTGCAGGATGCGGTGGAGACGGGTGTGTTTTGACGGGATTAGACCTTCCTTACCGCAGTACATGCAAAGTGGTAGCCCGAGCAACAACAACGAATGTAGTGAGTGCATCGTGTGCCTGAATGATGATGTTGTCCAAAGTTAAATTTGTTTGTGCCCTTGAAGCTTATGGTTTATTATGAAGACCTATTAGTATACGTTATTGGGTTCACCCTTTTCACTGTAAAAATATTAGTGGTGCACAGTTTAACACACTTTTCCCAAATATAGGGCAGTATCCTTGCAAGTTTTTAAAATTATAATCGGATGTTGATCACATCTTTTGTTGAGTTTCTGGAGAAATTGAGGTCATAATAACAAAGATGAGTACACCTTTTAGGAATTCAATCAATGCAGAAGAAAGACTATAAACCATAAACTACGGTAAGTGCGATACTCCTGATTTAACCCAAGCACTGAGTCTATTAACACTTGCAAAAAATCATGTTTTAACATGACCTTACATATGAAAAAGGATGTAAGATCATGTCCAAGTCCAAACATAAATTTTTACGAGTGTCGACAGCCGCACTCCTAGGGTTAAGATCCAATTTAGGTTATAATGATTTCAGTATTTCGCTGAGCAAATAAAAGTAAGTTAAAGTAGCCTATTAACCATGTCCAACCGTTCCTCTTGGTCATTCCTATCAGAGTTCTCTTGAAGGTGTTTGTTCCAAAGAGCATGCTGATCATGGACACATTCAATAAATTTGTCCGTGTCGAACACAGTAATGAACACGCGGCACAACAGGATGGGATGGCTGCTCCAATTCAAGTACATGTTTTGCTGTTCTTCCGTTGTCCGTTTGTCCCGCAACACCGCAGCACCATCCGATGGTATCTGACCGGCGCGTTGCCACCGGAACAATGTGGCTGCGCACATTTACAACATTGGGTTTAAATCATCTCTCCAAACCGGTCCCGTTTCTCCGAACCGTTGAAAGCGGATAGTATGGCGTTGGTCACTGATATGAAATGCAAAACTCTTGGTAGCCTGGATTAGCTAGTAAAGACTATGGAAAATCCTGTTTGTTAATCGGTTATTAACACTGTCAATAGAGTAAACCTCCATTCCCTAGCTTGGAAATAATATGACGAGTTATTAACCATGAAGCAGAAAATCCCAGGTATAATAACAAATCTATAGTGAAAAAATATGATTAAATCTTTAAAAAATGAATGAATAGTTATGCTTACCCTCCAAGAGGACCGAGGCAAAGTTTGACTTTCACTTTATATTGGACAATGATACCTAAATTTTCTTTTTGGGATGGGTCAGCTACTCTGTAAATAAAAATAAGTTTTATGTTAAGTCATAAAAAAAAAAACAGTATTAATTGCATCTAGGGACATTTTTGTTAATTGGAACACTTTGCACAATGTGTTATGTTTATAACATTTTAAATAACTTGTGATCTTTAACATAATCACAAGTTATATTTTTTTAACATTATAAATATTATAGATTAGTTAATAGTTTTATAAAATTAACACAATTTCTCAAGAGAAAATAACCAAAAAGAAGATTTTCACCTCTACAGCTGCGTCCGCACTGGCTAAACATTCTTGGCGAACTTGTTTGGCAAACACAATAAATCAACAAACATTCCAGATCATTTGATTTACATTCTAAAAGGTTAGCAACGAACAAACAAAAGTTTGGAAGAACTTTGTTCGACAAACATGTTCAGCCAATGCGGACACGGCTTTAAGTATTATGCTAAGTTATGATCTTAAAACATTGTCATGCAGAAGTACCACTTCCAAACATTAGCTTAGCTCAAATAATTACTCAATTAAAGGCATGCAGAAATAGTTCAAATTCTTACATAGAAGAGCAAGAAAACTCCTAGAGTGACTATAAATAGAATTCAATTTTCTTTAATAACCTAACTTATCCCTTCAGTACCACCATATACTTTCCAGACTAAACCTGCAGTGTTTTACTTTCAAAGTAGAATGTATGTGGAACTAAAAACTTTTTAAGTTGGATTTATAAAGTTAATTGTGCGGCTTTCCAAAAGTGGGCTTCTATTGTTTAATTTCTGTAGGTTACTATGTTGAAACCATTTGGAGAAAAAAACCGATGGGCCTTTTAACATCTGTTGGGCAGGCATTTAGTGTTACAGCTTCCAACATGTATTGATAGGCATTTGTAACAAATATTTTGAAGATTTGGCGTTTATGGGTGGATGATTGCAATATGGGATATTAGGTAAAAGTAACTCCAAAGGGGTGTTTTCAAAAGTGTGAAATGTTAAGCCAAGGGAGAAAAAAGAGGAGCACATATTTTAAGCAGATTTTTTACAGGAGTTTCCATGTTAAAGGGGAGATTAAAACAGTAGATTCCCTCTTAACTGGCAACCTCCAACTGCATGTCTTCACAACATCAAACTGGTTTTAGTCATACATTGACATTACAGGTTTAGCCTACTAATTCTAGTATTAACAACTTTACACAGATAACATTGGCTACCACCATTTTGATTACCGGTGTATTTTGGCGGCTTTACATTCAACATTAATAGGGCCTATATTGAGTATACTCAATCAACACTCTCTGGCAGAGAACAAGTTAAGTAATCAAAAACAAGACAAAAATAATCAAATGGAAATGAAATTGGGCTGTATTATGAGCTAAAAGTTAACAAAAAACCAACAGTCATTTCATAATACTCAAACAAAAATGTTCTATTTAAAATCAAAGGAAAAATCAAAGATTGGGGAAAAAAATGTTACAAAGCAACAAATCAGTAGAGCCAAAGAGTACTTTAAACTTAATTTGAATGTTATTAAAACAGTGAAAACTTAAGTTGTTTAAGAAATTGAATAAATGTGTGTATATGCTGAAATGCAGACTTAAAATACATTAGGCATAATGACATTATTTCATAGCCAACAGATGTTAAAATTTTCCCAAGGGACTTTAATTGCACCAAACGTCCTAATCATTTTGAAAAACTTTATTGAACGATTAACAAGGTTAAGACAAGCAGTCCAAACTACATTTTCCAACATTCCAGTTTGCCAACCCTTTCATAATTTGCACCCTCAGGAGAAATAACATATAATACATTATGCATTTAGCAGAGATTACTTTCCAAATGACCAGTTTAATGTAGGCTCTCAATAGGAATAGATTGTTATCCTATGGTGGGATTATCTTTGTCTTCTAAGGTTTGAAAATACAGATTTCATTTAAAAATTTAAGTTCCCTGTTCCATTATTAGACTATAGCTTGAATAAATCATAGCTTTTTGTCCCAAAAGCTCTTAAGTTTGAAATTTAAGTGTTATTTACAATAACTGGTATGTTGTTAGCATGGTATATTTTGAACAAATCAACAAACAAATCCAGTAGTGAAAAAATAATAATCCCATGGTATGGTGCCAAAACCCTTA